>BSBK01003814.1:362500-602500 GCA_027943335.1 Chamaecyparis obtusa
GGAAGGTCTCACTCAAGTTTAATACAGGTTGTGAAACTTAAATATAGTACTAGAACCTGTGGGAAACATAATTCCATCACTTGTTTCATTCTATGTTAGCTTCATCCTCTCCTTGCAACAATGTAATAAATAGTAACTAACACCTTCCACACTTCCAAGCTCTGCTACTACTACAAAAATATGTCCTGCATTTAAAGTGAACTTTTAATTTTAGGTTTGTAAATATAAATTAAACAAACTTTATTTATAAATTGAATTTATGAATCCTTTTTAAACATGTACATAAACATGTGCACATACCAATTTTGATCAAACCTAAAATATGGTCATAATCTATAGAAATCAATGGAATGTCATCAAAGCTTTCATCTTGAACTTCATCATTTATGTTTGTATACAAGCTCCAAATTCCATTCACTAACATATCCACATTTTTTGTTGATATATTCGTCATAGTTTTCAAAAATGTAGTCATAACAAAAGTGTGAGTAATCTCTAGTGTACAATGACCACACATTACTATCCATATTCATAACTATATGCATGGATCTTGTTTTGTCTACTCTCTTGCATCCATGGATTGATCTTCTATCAACACCTAAATGACACAAAGACATGTGTAAAAATTGAAGACAAGTTAAAATCATGTATATATATAATGTACACATATATAAGTTAACTCAAACAATGATCAATAAATTTAAAGCACACATACATAAATTATAACTAGACAGCAAGTGATGAACTAAAAATTAATACCTGTTATCTCCCAGAATACTCGAAAGGGTATGACTTGATCTAATAGTCCATTTGATACTTTCTTAAAGCACGTTTGATACAAGCTCCTGCACCATCATGCTCTCCCTTTCCATTTCCACTCTCAAAGAAACTCCAAATA
Organism: Chamaecyparis obtusa; assembly: GCA_027943335.1. Lineage (NCBI taxonomy): Eukaryota > Viridiplantae > Streptophyta > Pinopsida > Cupressales > Cupressaceae > Chamaecyparis > Chamaecyparis obtusa. The sequence goes on from BSBK01003814.1 coordinate 363,399, forward strand.
TGTGGTATCTTTTGGTATCAATGATATCTACATAGTGTGTAAAATGGCCTTGCTGATTTAAATTGTGTTGCACATCCATCCGACCAAACAAAATACTTTTCCATTTCGATGCCTTTGTTTTCCAAATATCCATAAAATGTCTTAAAGCAATGCTCAACAAAATGTATGTCATGCTCTTTATCATCACTAATGTAAAAGTGATATTCTTTCTTTATGACTCATCCTTGATATGTACTTTCAACACCATCCAAACCTAATAGTGCATATCGATAAGACACATGTACCATGATAGTGACCTGCTATGTATAGTAGTATTCTGCTTGAAGCTATTTTTGAGAAACAAAGGAGTAGTTCTCTGCAAAATCAACAACCGATAAAATTTTTCCAACTAGAAAAGTTTCTTTTTGTATTTGGAATTGTTATGCCTTTCATTTAGCAAAAAAAACATGATGTATGTATGGTTGAATCAATTTACAAAAATTCTACATAAATGTTACAACAGGTATCTCATCTTCTACATATTCCAACCTTGTTGATTCTTTATCGACTTTTGTTACAGACTTTATGTACTTGTATCTCTTACATTTTATCATTCTTGCCATGTCAGTATCTTCAAGTCTCAAAGGAAATTTAGCCAAATCCCCGCATGTTTGACAAGTTCCTCTTATGCAATCTATTTCAGGTATTTCATAATCAATTGATTTGTTACATATGATTGATGCTATGAATTGGCTTGGACGTTTAGGAAAATCATTTTGAGAACCACCACTTTCTTCTATCATCTTTCTAAACCCTTGATAGTAGAGATCGAATTCAATATGATATCGACAACAACAAGTTTCAAAAGATTTATTTATCTTTACAAAAAATTTCTTTAATATTTCAAACATTTTTTGTCCAATCTTAATATCAGGATTTGAGTTACAAAATGAGAGATACAATTCATGTTGTGTGGTGTCCAACCAATGTTTTTTATGCTAGAAATATTCCTTAGGCCCAATCCTCTTCTTGATAATGTCTCTTATATTTGGTGAAGGATGAGTATGATCAGTCCAAAATGACATAACTAAGTTCCTAACTATTTCATTAATCCTATTAGACCGAGGAGCTCTACACATTAGTGCCCAATTAGCTTCCAATGTAGTATCATCCAAATTGATTCTTGTCTTCAAATAGTGTGTCATTGTCTTCCTATTGTACCCGATCTGAGATGAAAGTGAAGAAATTTGTCTTCTTTGGGACATGTTTTTATTTAAAATAGATGTTAGTATCACTCTTCTTAAAATGGACCTATCTGTAGGTCTAGTTGTTTTCCAATGGAATGCAAACCTTCCTTAACACTATCAACAATATTTTTTTGTACGCTACATGATTTTAACTTTTTCAAACTTGCATCTACACCCAACAATTTTAATGGCTCTTTGCACTCATCTTTAAGAAGTGTAATTGATAACAGTTGAGTTTTTTCAAGTGTACCAGGATTCTCAAATTGTTTCATTATTTGCTTAGACTTTTTATTCAATGCCCTTTTCGTAATAGTTATGGGTTGTTTAGCATAATCTCTCAAATTTTCCACATCCATTTCAATTAAATGATCTATGATTTTATGATTAATTTTTCTCTTCAACTATTGGAGTAGACTATCATTCTCATATGTTTCTTGCACTTCCTCTACAAACAAAATTTAAAAAATATCTTAATATCTCATCTTAAGGGGGCCTTCATGAAATAAGTATTTACAATCTTGAATGTAAAACCTATAATAATTTATAAACTAATGAGAGAAACACATACTTATTTGACCTTGGGTTGACCCTTCTCTAAAGTCCATTACTTCAACTTGGGATGCCCCATGTCCAACATTTTCATCATCAAAGACTGCATGTACATAACAAAAACAATAAATTCGTAAGGGGAAAGACCCAAAATGCATATTCACCAATAAGAGACTAAATCAAGATAGTGAGACAGAGTCGGTGAGAGAGAGAGGGATGTGTACTTGTTTGATATTCTGAGAGTTGTGCTTGTTGATCTTGCACTGACCCTTCTCCAACTTTTGAGGGTTGGGCTTGTTGAGCTTGTGATGACCCTTCTCCAACTTCAAAAGTTTATGCTTCTTGAGAATTTCCTACATATGAAGTAAAAATTATTAAACAAAAACTTTTGAATGAAGTTAGGTCTAATGAGGTTCATGTATTAAGTCAAAATAGGTCCTAACAGGTCTAGTTGGGTCTAGTTGGGTCTAATTAGGTCTAATTAGGTCCTATTAGGTCCTAATAGGTCTAATTGGGTCTAATTAGGTCCTAACAGGTCCTAATTGAGTCTAATTAGGTACTAATTGGTTTTAATTGATTCTAATTGGGTCCTAATAGGTCATATTAGGTCCTAATTAGTCCTAATTGGTCATAGTTGGTCCTAATAGGTCCTAATAGGTCATATTGGTCCTAATTAGTCCTAATTCATCATAATAGGTCCTAATTGATCCTAATTGGTCTAGAGTTAAGTCATAATAGGTCATAATAGTTCCTATTTGGTCCTAATTGGTTCTAATAGGTCATATTTAGGTCCTAATTGGTTCTAATAGGTCATATTAGGTCCTAATTGGTTCTAATTGGTTCTAATTGAGTCTAATTAGGTCCTAATTAGTCCTAATTGGTCATAGTTGGTCATAATAGGTCCTAATTGGTCCTAATCAGTCTAGAATTAAATCATAGTAGGTCATAATAGGTCATAATAGGTCCTAATTAGTTCTAATAGGTCTAATTAGGTCCTAATTGGTTCTAATAGGTCATAATAGGTCCTAATGGGTTCTAATTGAGTCTAATTAGGTGCTAATTGGTTCTAATTGATTCTAATTGGGTCCTAATAAGTCATATTAGGTCCTAATTAGTCCTAATTGGTCATAGTTGGTCCTAATAGGTCCTAATAGGTCATATTGGTCCTAATTAGTCATAATTGGTCTTGATTGGTCATAATTAGTCATAATAGGTCATAATAGGTCATAATTGGTCCTAATTAGTCTAGAGTTAAGTCATAATAGGTCATAATAGGTCCTAATTAGTTCTAATAGGTCATATTTAGGTCCTAATTGGTTCTAATAGGTCATATTAGGTCCTAATTGGTTCTAATAGGTCATATTAGGTCCTAATTGGTTCTAATTGAGTCTAATTAGGTCCTAATTAGTTCTAATTGGTCCTAATTAGTCCTAACTGGTCATAGTTGGTCATAATAGGTCATAATAGGTCATATTGGTCCTAATTAGTCATAATTGGTCATAATTGGTCATGTAATAGGTCATAATTGGTCTAGAATTAAGTCATAATAGGTCATAATTAGTCCTAATTGGTTTAATTAAGTCTAATTGGGTCCTAATAGGTCATATTAGGTCCTAATTGGTTCTAATTGAGTCTAATCGATCTAATTACTTGTCTTTAATTAGGTCCTAATTGGTTCTAATAGGTCATATTAGGTCTTAATTGGATCTAATTGGTTTTAATTAAGTCTAATTAGGTCCTAATTGGTTCTAATTCAGTCTAATTAGGTCTTAATTGGTTCTAATTGAGTCTAATTAGGTCTTAATTAGTTCTAATTGGTCCTAATTGGTTCTAATTAGTCCTAATATGTCCTAATAGGTCTAATTGCATCTAATTAGGTCTAATTGGGTCTAATTAAGTCCTAATTAGGTCTAATTGGGTCTAATTAGGTCCTAATTAGGTCTAATTGGTCCTAATAGGTCCTAGCCAGATGTAGTTAGGTCTAGAATATGTACTAATAGGTCATAGTTAGGTCTAATAGGTCCTAATACCTATCTAGTTAGGAATAGGTCCTAATACCTGTCTAGTTAGGTCTAATTGGTCGAGGACTAATACTTTTCTAATTGGTTCTAATAGGTTAGGTAATTGGTCCTAATTGGTCTAATAGGTCCTAATAAGTCCTAGTTGTATGCACCTAAAATGGTCTCCTAGAATTTGGGCCCTATTCTTCAATTTATCAAATGATGGAATCAATTTGTCAATTTTCTTGATCAAATCATAATTAATTCAATTATTTTAATATTTCCTAAGGTTTGATCATTTTATACTAAGTTTTATTTTAAAAGAGAACATGTTCCCTTTTAATTAAATAAAAAAATCTTTTATTTAAATAATAAAATCACTTTATCCTAAGCCATGTTCAATTAAAAGAACAAATCTCTTTTAAATAAATAAAAAATATTTTAATTAAAACCACTTTGCTAAAAATAATAAATAAATAATAAAATAAAATAAAAAAGAAAAATACTTTTTGTCTACACATTGAATGCACACTTTTCAAGATGAGTGAAATCTCCTTTTGCCTCTTAATCTCTTTCACACATCTTTTTGCCTCTTAACCATGTCCGTTGATTTGCCTCTTGAGAATCTTGAGCACATGGATCAACCAAGATTTAATCTCCACCATTGCTCATTTCTTTTTGCCTCTTAATCTTGACCATCCATTCATTTCTAAAATTATTTATAAGGAGCCCTCTCCTTCTCATTTATGCATGGAGATTTTAGAGATCAAGATTTTATGTTATTGTTATGCAGGTTTGGAGAGCGATTTTGGAGGAGAATTTGAGCACTTGAGCTTGAACATTGCAGCTTCTCTTTTCTTGTCTTCTTCTCCCATGCCCCATGGCAATCCATTTAGATTAATCTTGCATTTTCATATTAGATTAGATTCATATTTCCTTTCATAGAATAATCTTGCATAAGCAATTCCTTTCATAGATTAATTTGCATTGTTATCATATAGAATAACTTTCATTTTCATTTGCATGCATACTTGATGATCATGGAGACTAGCATTCTTGATTTTCCTCTTTGAATCTCTTTTTTTATGGTGTACTTTCATGGGCACAAACTACGTCTAAGTTGAGGGCCTTCATCACAAACTCTTGCACTCCATGAATAGAGAGCTATGAGTCACCATTTGAGATCTCATTCTTGAGCAATCTTGAATATAATGACTAATAAAAATGTGTTAACATTTGAGCACACATTTTTTGTGCCCACTATGGGGCAACCCACCTTTACATGCTTGTTTTGGTTATTTTTGGAGCTAACTCCCTTGTGCACATTTGCTTGGAGACTAAAACCCTAGATTTTCAAAGATTTGATCATATCTCATAAAATTCTTGGATTTTCTATATGAAATGTTTTTTTCAAGTTGGAGACATATCAGAGAAGCTTCATTAAAAAATTCAAAATTTTCTGACGTATTTTGAATTTTTTATAATTTTTTCTTTATTTTTAATAAAAAATTAATTTTCAGTGCAAATCAACATATTTTTTAGAAATTGTTACATTTTTGGAAATCTCTTTAAATTATATAGGGGGTCCATTCTTTGTGTTTTAAATTTAGATGCAATATCATAGCTCAAATAGTCGATTTACAAACACTAGTATGTTTTGGTAAAATGGGTCTCTAGGGCACAAATAAAGAGATTTTTCTAAAAATTTTACATTTTTGGAAAGCTCTCTATTTTTACTAGGGGTCTCTATTTTTCATTTCTATTTTTGTGGCCAAAATCATATCAAAAAAATCTGATCTTGTTGACTAGGTCAAATGTAAAAAAAATAAAATTTTGTGATGAGTCTGCACTTATTTTTCATGGTTCAATTCATGATATGAGTTGTCATTTGGATTATTTGCTGGCTATTATTGTTGCTAACAATCTATTTTCAGATCTAACCCTAGATTTTGCATAAGTTGGATATACATTGCATATCTTGTTTGCTTGTTTGCTTGTTGGAGAGTTTGTGGCTTGCTTGCACAAAAAAGTTCAACAAATATTTTTAAAAAAAGGTAAAATATACTAAGCACGTTGCTTTGGAATTGAGCTATTTTGTTGCATCTCTATAAAATTTGGATTTTGGAAATTAAAATCAACCTCTCATGTGTCTTACTTGAGTGATTTATTTCTTTCATAGATCACACTTCAATTTTGCTCTAAAGGAAACAATGAATCTAGATTTTCTTTCTTGCGTATATGTCTCAGATAGTAATTAGGCCCTATGAACACTATGTGTGGCATTCTTGAGAGAGTGAGATTCATTCACTTGTCATACATTTGAATCTCTTCTTAACGATAGAACCCCTTGTAGGTAGGGAGGATAATGTTATTATCTCACGGTCTTACTTGGTTTAGTCCTCAACTTTGATCAGTGCATTCTCTCTTTGTCCCACTTAGAGAGCTCGATAGACATTGGTGTTGACATTACAAACCTTGGTGAGGTGGTTTCAGTCTTAGCATGTCAAAGAATCTATTTCCTATGTTTGGGTGAAGTGAAAAGGCTAGAGGATTATGCTCTATTCCCTTTTTGGGTAGCATCAGAAACTCAAATCCTTGAATCTGAACTAAGACCCCATGTGGTCCTTTTGTGAGTCACCTTTTTAGAGAGGTTTAACCATAGTGGACATTCCCTTTATTGGGTCAACCACATGGATGGAACCTCAAGCGGTATGCTAGGTGATTTTCCTGTCAAAGCCAAAATCCTATGGAAATGGCCAATCCCTGCAAAATCTTGTGCAATTGTCCTGCCCTAGCTACAACTTGTTTCAATGTGTAATGAAAATATATGCAGTTCCAAGGTCTATGCCTTTAGCCTCGAATAGTCTTTCATGTCACCATGCTTTAGTCCAGATCATGTCTTCTAATATGCAAAAAATCTGAGTGAATTGCCCTACCCCAGTTGTGACACAGTCTCGATCTGTGAGGTAGATTTATGATGTTTCATGGCTTGCACTCTTATCATATGCTAGTTCATTATGTTTTTAAGGTCTGGTTAAGAGCACATGTCCTAAAGTGTTAAAACCAGGGAGATATTTAAATTTCAAGGTCTGCTGGAAGTTGCTCCTTCATATCACAGGGTGTCAAAACTATTTAAGCATAAAAACCCTTGATGTTTTCGCATTCCTTTGTTACCTTTGCATCAATGTGTAAACCCAGATTGTTTTCATCCTTGCACTTCTTCGCAGCTAATCTCTGGCATTAGGTTTTCTTATCTACGTTGTCGTGACTGTGTGGGGCCCAATTCTTCATGATGTTCTCTAGTTTCCCAGGTGGTTAAGTTGTTCATTCAGTAATCACATGACTGTGTGTTTGTGGGATCTCTTGATTTTGGTGGTTAAGTGCTTTTCATTTCATGACCTGGTGTTTTCTTCTATCATGTGGTCATGCAACCTTGGTGGCTTGTTCCTTAACCTTCGGTGATCTGGTGAGCAGTTGGGTTCTCTTCTACTGGTTTGGTAGGATCTACAGTTGTCGCATGATCATAAGGAATATTATTTCCCTTTACGATCATGCGACCACCATTCGATTGATGGCTGATGTCACGGTGGGTCCGTTGTTAGGTCTTTCTGACATGGTTGTTCCTAATTGGTTGTGCGGTGGTGACGTGGTTTTTCTAAGTGGGGCCAGTGTTTTTAGTGTCTAGGAGTCTTTTAAAGTTCGGCTATGATCTATGATTGTTGCATGATCGCAAGGAATATTCTTTCCCTTTGCGATCATGTGACCACCATCCGATGGTGTGGTATGTAAGGTGGTGGGTCTGAGGTGCCATTCATGCTAAGGTGCTTGATTTCTATTGGTTGTTGAGGTGGTGATGTGGCTATGGACTTTTTGTGGGCTTGTTGACCATTGTGTCAAATTTTATGGACCGCCCAATCTACCGGGAAGGACTGAGATCGATGGTCATGTTTTAAACTAGTTGATTAATTGTTGTTGTTCAATATTTAGATATTTTAAGGGTTTCTCAGTGACAGAAGGACTACAAATTTAATATTTTGATGGTTGTTCAGTGTGAGATGATTTTGCACCCACTTGTATAGTTTGGCCCGAGGTATGATTGACTATAGAAGATATCTGCACCATAGTAGTGGGTGAAATGACTACTCAAGTTGTGTTGCAGTTGGAATGGCAGTGAGAATACTTGATGGATTTCTTGTCTTTTTCATGCTAGCTAAGAATAGTGCCATTAATGAAGATCATCTTTGGATTTGATTTTCTCGCAATTACTTGTTTCCCTTCCTTGCAGTAAATATTGATTAAATTTGGTTGGCAAGGTAGTTGAAACCCTAATTTTGTCCTAGCTATCTGAAGCTTATTGCATCCTTCCTAGAGGATTCCAAGGAATCTAGTGACTACATATTGTTGTCGGTTGTATGAAAAAGTGGGATGATCAATTTGGAAAATTGAACAAGGAGAGCTCAGGGTTTGGGTTTTATTTCCTTGGTATTTTGTCATTATGCAATGTATTGATTTTGATATTCTAATGAAAAGCACTTGAATCCTAGTCTTAGACTTATGTGTGTCTTCTTATTCTATTCCTATATTCTTATATATTAATATCACAAAGTGAGTTAGTATATGGTATACAAAGTATATTGTGGAATTGTCTTTGAGTTCTTGCCAAAGTCAGGAGTAAATCCTTTAAGGTGATTTAAGAGAATTCATGGTTGAATGAGAATTTGATGTCTAGGTGTAAGATTTGAGAGGAATAATAGGAAAAACACTTATTCTGGATTTCGGAAGGGTTGGAGTTGAGATACTACTTGATATACATTGTTGGTGACTCTATTCCCTAGGGTAAAACACTGGTCTACTCCCCAAAAGCTATTCATCATCATTAATCACAAACATAAATGATAAAATCTTTAAATCAATTTGTAAAGGGCATGAATGTATAATATTTTGGAGACTCCTTTCAAGAAGTGAGTCAAGGGTACACCCACCTGAGTATTTGGCTCAAAGTGTAGGAGGATCCTTGGTGATCCTTGTCAATTGGCCCTTTTCCTTGAAGAGTTTGGAGTGGTGATAGAGTCAATAGCATTAGTTTTTCAATTGTAATGTAAATATACAAGTGGAAAGAAAAGGAACCAACAAATTGGTGACTCTACTAGGGAGAGTCTAGAGATAAAAGAAATTTTAGCATATTCATGTATTTCTTGAGTTTCATCTTGTGTTGTCCTTTGGACTTCTCAAGTTTAGTTTCTTAGGATTTCCCATTGAAAGTGGGTGGTGACTCAAATGGTTAAGAACCAATGTTTATAGATTATAAACCATGGACAAAAGAAGGAATACTAGGTCTTTTTTCAAGAAAAATCCAGAGGTTACCTTGGAAAGGTTACCTAGATCAGAAAGAAAGAGTTGGATCAGAAGAGATAGAGAATCTACTAGTGCTCCTATAAGAGAATAGAGAAATGCTAGAGAGAGCATACCATAGGCATCCTCTGGTGAGGAGGACTCACAATATAAAAGCTCTAAATCTGATAGTGGCCACTCTCAAGATAACTTTTATGACACCCTAGGAGCATTATTTCAAGATAAAGATCCATTGCCTACAGGACAAGGTGTGTAGGAAAAGGAAAGAGGTTTTGGACCTGTTTCTGATCCTAATGAGGATATGTTCAGAAGGCAGCCCATAGGACCAAGGCATGTCCATTTCCCATATCAAAATCCTATAGATATGGATGTGTCATCAAGTTCTAAAGACATTATGATTGACCCAAATGATTTGGGTGCATTAAGATTGCAGTTAGCAGAGTAGGATGCAATATACAAAAGATTACAAAAAGAAAGAGAGGTTGAAAAAATAAATGCATTAATAGAAAGAGAGTCTCTGGTTAGAAAGATTAATGAACTAAAGGAGAGAAAAAAGGTTCTTACTGCAAGACCATGAATGTGATAAAGAGGGTCATGTGATTAGATAGGTTCAGAGCTATGCCTCTTTACCTAAAGATAAAAATGAATGTACAATTACCAAACCTGCTATTTTTATTAATGAGAAGAAGAAAAAAAAGATGGGAGGGATTCAAATAAATGAGCCAAAGGTAGTACCAAAGGTCCCGCTACCTATTTCAAATGAAGATATAGAGATGGAAAAGAAAAGAAGGGAAGATGATGATCTTGCAAGAGAATTAGAGAGGGATGAAATTGAGGCCTCCATTGCAGAAAAAAGAAGGAAGATTTAGTTCTTGAAGGCTTCATCTGCAAGTACCCCTAGACCATCTTCTACTAACATAGGTATGCAATCTACAACTTCTAATGTTGCTTTAGTTGGTAGTATTAATGCCCATAATCCACTACTTACTTCATCTACCAAGATGAATGTTGACCCCAAGAAACAATCGGGTATACAAGTTGATGAAAATATAAATGTAAAAACTAATTTAAGTTTTCAAAGAAAACCTATGCAATTAGAGGGATAGAGACAAATTAGCTTTGATGGAATACCAAGTTACCCCAATGATTTCCCAACTGACATAAGAGACAAGATACCTAAATTTTCTGGTAATAATGCTATTAGTTGTGAAGAACACCTTAGGTTGTTTTTTGATGTGCTAAATGACTATGAAGTTGAACATGAGGATGTGGTCATGAAACTGTTTGTTCAGTCTTTGATGGAACATGCTAGAGATTAGTTCAAAAGACTTCCTGACAGATTTATTGATACATGGGATTCCTTTGAGAAATGCTTCGAGGAACAATATGGTGATAGGCCTAATGCTAGTTTCATGTTGAATGAATTCAACACCATAAGGAAAAATTAGAATGAATCTGTAGCCGAGTTCAACATGAGATTTCAGAAGGGCATGCATAAGTTGTTTCAAGTCATGAGGTTAGATGACAATGTTTTCTTGACCACATACTTCAATGCCTTTGATGGTAAGATGGGATATTTTTTGAGGGACAAAGAACCAAGAACTCTTAGAGATGCTTTTGGGATTGTTATCAATATTGAAAATAACATAAAAATATCAAGAAAATTGGGTGGAAAAAGAGATGACCTTAAGTTATTTGGGGATAAAAAGTACAAAAGGGATAATGAGAAAAATGTTGGAAATAAGAAACAAGAGGAAGACAAGTTGGATAAGGTGTTGAGCACACTAAAGGACTTAAAGACACCTATTGTCAAAAATGAAAAGGTTTCTACCAATGATAGTTCTTACTTCAACAACAATTTCAATAGGCAAAATAGGCTACAGAATTATCCTTATAACACCCAATGGAAGGATGGAAAACCTATTGTTCCTGATGCAAAAGGAAACAATGACAGATCTATCCCTAATCCTCTACAAAGAACTTCTGTAAATGTCATGGAGGATACACCATGGTGTGTGGCTTGTCAGTCTCCTCATTTTGTAGAACATTGTGCAATTGCATGGTCTACGGCTGCATACCAAGATGGTGGTTTTGAGGAACCTAATAAAAAAGGAGCTCATAATAATATTGGGTGTAACATGACATCTTCATATTTACGATATGAAGATGATTCTAACATTGATGAAGAAACTAATATCCGTTTGAAGAGACAAAATGAGGCTCTATTTCATCAGGAAGTTTTCTCTAGTAATGAGGACATTGATGAGAGGACATGTAACATGAATTCCTTTTTAGAGTTAGTAAACTTGAGAAGACCTTCAAAAGAGGAAATGGCCAGGATCACTACTGAAATGGTAGCTCAGGTGCAAACTAGAAATATGACAGCAAATGATACCAATGGAAAGGCTGCAGGAATGTTTATAAATGATACTAATCCTAAGGGACCCAATGGAAACAAATTGAAAGATGGTAGCTTAATGAAGTTCAAAAATGAAATAGATAAGAAGTGGGAACCTAGGGGAGTTGAAGCTAAAAAGATCTTTGTTGTCCATAACAAAGATAATTAGAGGGAAGTGGAAAAGCCAGTTAGTACAATGGCTAAAATTGAAAAAATGAAGGTGACAACTACAGCTAATGTATTAGAGAGACATAAAGACACTAGAGCAGTGCATATTGAGGTTCCTTCCTCTGCCCTTGTTGATGTGTTGGCTGGATTGTCTCAGATTACTATCAAGGTTCCTTTTTTATAATTATTGAGGATCCCTAAGCATAAAGAAAAAGCTCTTGCATGGATGGATAATGTCCAGGATAATGATGTTGCATATAATGAGCCCTAGGCTAAAGTTATTAAAGGAATAGAAATTTAGGGAATGGTATCTCAGATACCACCTATATACTTGGATAGCTCTGTTAAATGTTAGCCTTGAAAATATTGATCCATTCTTCCTGAGTATCATAGTGAATGGAATGAAATTAAGGAATTACATGATTGATTTAGGGGCTTCTAATACTATCATGCCTTTCAAGATCATGGAAAAGTTGGGCCTTAAAGTTGACACAGTCCAAGGCAAATGTTGTGCAATGGATCAGAGAGAAGTACCAGTTATTGGGACTATAAATGCAATGCCTTACAGATTGGCAGCCTATCCAGAGAAAAATTTGACAATGAGTGTCTTGGTAGTGGATATCCATCCTCATTATGGAATGTTATTGTCTAGGAAGTGGAGTGCTACCATGGGTGGAAGTTTACAATGTGACATGTCCTATGCAACTTTCAAGATTGATGATCAATTTATTAAAATTGAGCGAGAACCACGAGTATGCCACATGATTGAAAGGAGTGTTGAAAATGATTTAACATGTTTTGTGGATACTGATATTAATGATTTTAGAGCAGAGGTTTCTATGCTTGAACAAAAATCTATGTTGCCACCTATCACTATGGAGGTGATTACTAAATCTGAGAAGGGTGATCTATGGGTGATGTATTTCGATGGTGCTAGTTGCAAAGATGGTTCAGGGGTAGGTATTTTGCTTATCTCTCCTGATAGGAATACTTACAAGTTCTCCTTTACATTAAGCTTCTCGTGTACAAACAATATGGTAGAATATGAGGCATTACTAATAGGATTGAGGTTGGCACACAAGCATGGAATTAAATGCATAAAATTTGTTGGTGATTTAGAGTTAGTTGTGTCCCAAGTGAGATCAGTATATGCTTCTAAGAATAAGAGATTGAAAGAATATAGAAATGTTGTTTGGGACATGATTGAATGCTTTGATGCCTTCAATATTGTATGGAAGGATAGGAGAAACAATAAAATGGCTGACTTGTTAGCCAATATTGCAATCAATCCTAGTGATATTATATTTGTTGGTATTTCAAAGGTTGAAATTCAAACTAGGCCAAGTATACCAGATAATGTTGAAAATTGGCAAGTTTTTGAAGATGACTAGGATATTTTAAAATTCATGAATTGCGAAGATCAATATCATGGTCAAGAACTAGATTGCTTAGCCTTGGTTGATATTGAAGAAGAAAAAGAGGTTATCCTTGGTAATGAGGTCCTACAACTTAAGATTAATAAAGTTCCTAAGGGACTTGTTGTTTTAGAAACTATATTTGATAGTTAGGATAGAGTTCAGATGGATACTAAGAAGAAAGATCAAATGGATGTGGATGAGATTAACCTTGGTACACAAGAGGCACCTAAGAAGGTCTACATTGGAGGAGAGATGTCTCACAAGGTAAGAAAGTCTTTGATTGGATTATTAAGAAAATTCAGGCATGTTTTTGCATGGTCATATGATGATCTAAAGGTTTATAGGGAAGATTTGTTTCAGCATACAATTCCTTTAAGGGAGGATGCTAAACCTTTTAGGCAAAAACATAGGCCAATTAATCCTACTTTAGTACCCAAGATGCAAGAAGAATTGATGAAGTTGAGAGATGCTGGAATCATAAGGCCTGTGAGGCACTCTTCTTGGGTATCAAATTTGGTTCTTGGCAGGAAGAAGAATGGAGATATTAGATTGTGTGTGGACTTTAGGAACCTAAATATATCTTCTTTGAAAGATAATTACTGCTTGCCTAATATGGAGGCTATGCTACAAAGAGTAACTGGTTCTGATTTAATGTTCATGATGGATGGTTTTTCTGGCTACAATCAAGTTATTGTGAAAGAATTAGAATAGTTTAAGATGGCTTTCAAAACACCTTGGGGAACTTATGTTTATGTGAGAATACCTTTTGGTCTCATAAATGTTGGTGCTACTTTTCAGAGAGCAATGGATGTTGCTTTTGTAGATTTTATAGATGTTTTCCTTGTTGTTTATCAAGATGACTTGACTGCATATTCCAAGAGGGAAGAAGATCATTGTTCTCATTTAGAGAAGATATTTTCAAGGGCTTTGGAATATGACATTTCATTAAACCCAAGGAAATGTGTGTTTGGTGTGACTGAAGGTAAATTGCTTGGCCACGTAGTTGGAAAGCAGGGAGTGAGAATTGATCCAGAAAGAGTGATGGCAATTGATAAAATTTAGAAACCAAAAAATGTGAAGGGAATCCAGTCCTTCTTTGGCTAGGTGAATTTATTAAGGAGATTTGTAATAAATTTTGCTGAAATTACAAGGCCAATATCCAAAATGTTGAGGAGGGGATATGTGATTAAATGGGAAGGTGAGCCTAATGAAGCTTTCAAGAATATCAAGCAAGCAATTAGAGATGCCCCTATGCTTATGGCACCTGATTACAATGTTCCAATGCACATTTTCTCTTTTATATCTTTTTATACTATTGTTGCAGTCCTATTGCAGAAAAATAAGGAAGGTTTTGAGCAGCCTATTGCATTCTTTAGTAAATCTTTGCAGGCTACTGAATTAAAGTATGCCATCAATGAGAAATAAGCATATGCACTTGTGAAGGCAGTAAAAGCTTTTAGATGTTATTTGATGGGAGTAGTTGTGGTTGCCTTTGTGCCAACTGTTGTAATAAAGGATATCTTTTCACAGCAAGAAGTGTCTAGGAGAAGATGTAGATGGATCAATAGAATTCAGGAATTCAACATTGATATCCAAATTACAAAGTTGGTTAGAGGTCAAGGATTGGAAAAACTAATGGCTCAGTCTAATCTTGATGAAAATCATATAAATCAGACTAAAATTGATTACACATGTGATATGAATGATTATCTGGTATCAAGATGTCATCTATTATTTGAGAAATATGAAGTGTCCAGTAGGAATGGATGATAATAAGAAGAGGACATTGAAACTACAGGTAATCAAGTATGTAATTATAAAATGAAAGTTATATAAAAGGAATTTGGATTGCATACTTTTGAAATGTGTCGATGAAGACCAAGCTAACAAATTATTGAGGGAAATGCATGAGGGGATCTGTGGTGGAAATTACATGGGAAAAACTACTGCTCAAAAGATTCTGAGAGTAGGATTCTGGTGGCCCACAATCTTCAAAGATGTAGAACAGTTGGTAAGGAGATGTGATGCTTGTCAAAGATTTTCTGGTAAACTCAATTTTTCAGGAAATGTACCATTGAAGCTAGTAGAAGTACAAGCCCCTTTCCAGCAATAGGGAATGGATTTTATAGGTGAATTCCCAAACAAGTCTAGTGGAGGACACTCTTGGATCTTAGTTGCCACTGACTATTTTACAAAATGGGTAGAGGCTATTCCTACAAGGAATGCAACAAGCAGGGTGGTGATTGATTTCCCATTGAATAATATTGTTACAAGGTTTGGTTGTCCTAAAAGGATTGTCAGTGATAATGCAATGTGTTTCAAGTCTTCTGAATACAAAGAATTCTACAAAGGTTTAGGAATCCAGATGTCATTCTCCTCATCTTATCACCCACAAGGAAATGGATAGGCAGAATCAACTAACAAAAGCTTCATAAAGATTCTCAAGAGAATTCTTGAAAAGAATAAGAAGGCACGGAATACAAAATTGCCATTAGCTGTATGGGTTGACAGAGTAACTATGAAAAAGGCAACTGGTTGTGCACCATTTGATTTGGTGTATGAAATACATGTGAGGATGCCTCAGAAAAACTTACTAGAGATGTATAAGTTTATTCAAATATATCATGAAGATCTAGAAGATGAAATGCAATTGAGAATTGAGGATTTAATCAAGTTGGATGAAACTAGAAGAGAATTAGCTTCAAAGAATGCTAAGCTATAGATGCAAGTTAAGAATTTATATGACAGGAAATCAATAGAAAGAAGGTTTGAACCTAATGATTTGGTTTTAATCTGGAATGCTAGATTGGAAGATAAAGGAGAACATGGAAAATTTGATCCAATCTAGTTAGGGCCACATGTAATTCATGAAAAATGGGGACAAGATTCATACATTGTCAAAGAATTAAATGGTGACATTCAAGAATTGCCAGTTCATGGACAATTCTTGAAGAGATACTTTAGTTGAAGTACCTTTCTTTCCATGAATATTAGTTAGGCTTGTATATACTGGTGTGTTCCCTTTTGCCCAATTTTCCCCTAGCTTGTAAGTTTTTGTTGCCTGGGTGCTCTCTCTATTCTTTTCCAATGGGTGGTCTGCTCTCCCAAAATTTTTGAATCCTTGCCATGCTTGCAAGAGGCATGCATCCCCAAACAGAGCCACTGTTAGGCCATTTTCCTATCAAAGCCAAAATCCTATGGAAATGGCCTATCCCTACAAAATTTTGTGCAGTTGTCCTGCCCTGGCTAGAGCTTGTTTCAATGTGTGATGAAAATATATGTAGTTCCAAGGTTTGTGCCTTTAGGCTCAGATAGTCTTTCATGTCACCATGCTTCAATCCAGATTGCGTCTCCTAATATGCAAAAAATCTGAGTGAATTGCCCTACCCCAGTTGTGACACAATCTTGATCTGTGAGATAGATTTATGATGTTTCATGGCTTGTTCTCTTATCATATGCTAGTTCATTATGTTTTTAAGGTCTAGTTAAGAGCGCATGTCCTAAAGTGTTCAAACTAGGGAGATATTTAAATTTCAAGGTCTACTAGAAGTTGCTCCTTCATATCGCAAGGTGTCAAAATTGTTTAAGCATAAAAACCCTCGATGTTTTTGAATTCCTTTATTACCTTTGCATCAATGTGTAAACCTAGGTTGTTTTCTGCCTTTCACTTCTTTGCAGCTAATCTCTGGCATTAGGTTTTCTTATCTGCACTTTTGTGACTATGTGGGGCCTAGTTCTTCATGATGTTCTCTAGTTTCCTGGGTGGTAAGTTTTTCATTCGGTGATCACGCGACTGTATGTTCATGAGATCTCTTGATTTTGGTGATTAAGTACTTTTCATTCTGTGACCTAGCATTTTCTTCAGTCATGTGGTCGCGCAACCTTGGCGGTTTGTTCCTTAACCTTCAGCGATCTGGCAAGTGGTTGGGTTCTCTTCTAGTGGTTTGGTAGGACCTACGACTGTCGCATGATCGTAAGGAATATTCTTTCACTTTGTGATCATGTGACCACCATTCAATTGATGGCTAATGTCACGGTGGGTCCGTTGTCAAGTCTTTCTGACATGGTTGTTCCTGATTGGTTGTGTGGCGGTGATGTGGTTTTTCTTAGTGGGGCCAGTGTTTTTGATGTCCAGGAATGTTTTAAAGTTTGGCTATGATCTATAGTTGGTGCATGATTGAAAGGAATATTCTTTCCCTTTGTGATCATGTGACCACCATCCGATGGTGTGGTATGTAAGGCGGTGGGTCCAAGGTGCCAATCATGCTGAGGTGCTCGATTTCTATTGGTTACCAAGATGGTGATGTGGCTGTGGACTTTTCATAGGCTTGTTGACCATTGTGTCAAATTTTATGGACCGCCCGATCTTCCAAGAAGGACTCAGATCAATGGTCGTGTTTTAAACTGGCTGATTAATCATTGTTGTTCAAGATTTAAATATTTTAAGGGTTTCTCAGTGATAGAAGGACTACAAATTTAATGTTTTGATGGTTTTTCTATGTGATATGATTTTGTGCCCACTGGTATAGTTTGGCCTGAGGTATGATTGACTGTAGAAGATATCTCCACCATAGTAGTGGGTGAAATGGATACTCAAGTTGTGTTGCAGTTGGAATGGCAGTGAGAATACTTGATGGATTTCCCATCTTTTGTGTGCCAGCCAGGGATAGTGCCATTAATGAAGACCATCTTTGGATTTCATCTGCTCGCATTTACTTGTTTCCCTTCCTTGCAGTAAATATTGATTAAATTTGGTTGGCAAGGTAGTTGAAACCTTAATTTTGTCCTAGCTATCTGAAGCTTGTTGCATCCTTCCCAGAGGATTCCAAGGTAGCTAGTGACTATATATTGTTGTCAGTTGTATGAAAAAGTGGGATGATCAATTTGGAAATTTGAACAAGGAGAGCTCAGGCTTTGGGTTTTATTTCCTTGGTATTTTGTCATTATGCAATGTATTGATTCTGATATTCTAATGAAAAGCACTTGAATCATGGTCTTAGACTTATGTGTGTCTTCTTATTCTGATCCTACATTCTTATATATTAATATCAAAAAGTGAGTTAGTATATGGTATACAAAGTATATTGTGGAATTGTCTTTGAGTTCTTACCAAAGTCAGGACTAAATCCTTTAAGGTGATTTCAAAGAATTCATGGTTGAATGAGAATTTGATGTCTAGGTGTAACATTTGAGAGGAATAATAGGCAAAGCACTTATTCTAGATTTGGGTGGGTTGGATTTGGGATACTAGTTGATATACATTGTTGGTGAAACTGTGCCCTAGGGTAAAACATAGGTCTACTCCCCAGAAGCTATTCATCATCATTAATCACAAACATAAATGATAAAATCTTTAAATCAATTTGTAAAGGGCATGAATGTATAATATTTTGGAGACTTCTTTCAAGAAGTGAGTCAAGGGTACACCCGCCTGAGTATTAGGCTCAAAGTGTAGGAGGATCCTTGGTGATCCTTATTAATTGGTCATTTTCCTTGCAGAGTTTGGAGTGGTGATAGAGTCAGTTTCATTAGTTTGTCAATCATAATGTAAATCTACAAGTGGAAAGAAAAGGAACCAACAAATTGGTGACTCTACTAGGGAGAGTCTAGAGATAAAAGAAATTTCAGCATATTCTTATGTTTCTTGAGTTTCATCTTGTGTTGTCCTTTGGACTTCTCGAGTTTTGTTTCTTAGGATTTCCCATTAAAAGTGGGTGGCAACACAAAGGGTTAAGAACCAGTGTTTATAGATTATAAACCATGGACAAAAGAAGGAAACTAGGTCTTTTGTCAAGAAAAATCTAGAGGTTACCTTCAAACAGTTACCTAGATCAGAAAGGAAGATTTGGACCAGAAGAGATGGAGAATCTACTAGTGCTCATGTAAGAGAATAGAGAAATGCTAGAGAGAGAGCACTACAGACATCCTTTGGTGAGGAGGACTCACAATATAAAAGCTCTAAATCTGATAATGGCCACTCTCGAGATAACTTTTATGACACCCCAGAAGCATTATTTCAAGATAAAGATCCGTTACCTACAAGACAAGGTGTGCAAACAAAGGAAAGAGGATTTGGACCTATTTTTGATCCTGATGAGGATATGTTCAGAAGGCAGCCCATAGGATCAAGGTGTGTCCATTTCCCATATCAAAATCCTACAGATATGGATGTGTCATCAAGTTCTAAAGACATTATGATTGACCCAAATGATTTGGGTGCATTAAGATTGTAGTTAGTAGAGCAAGATGCCATATAAAAAAGATTACAAAAAGAAAGAGAGGCTGAAAAAATAAATGCATTAATAGAAAGAGAGTCTCTGGTTAGAAAGATTAATGAACTAAACGAGAGAAACAAGGTGCTTGTTTCTACTCCTAAGACTTTACAGCATAATGTTTTCGGTGATCTTGACGCTTTGAGGAGTGAAAGAGAGTGCTTACTACAAGACCATGAATTTGATAAAGAGGGCCCTATGATTAGACAGGTTCAGAGCTATGCCTCTTTACCTAAAGATAAAAATGAATGTACAATTACCAAACCTACTATTGTTCTTAATGAGAAGAAAAAACAAAAGATGGGAGGGATTCAAATAAATGAGCCAAAGGCAGTACCAAAGGTCTCGCTACCTATTTCAAATGAAGATATAGAGATGGAAAAGAAAAGAAGGGAAGATGATGATCTTGCAAGAGAATTAGAGAGGGCTGAAATTGAGGTCTCCATTGCAACAAAAAGAAGGAAGATTCAGTTCTTGAAGGCTTCATCTGCAAGTACCCCCGAACCATCTGCTACTAACATAGGTATGCAATCTACAACTTCTAATGTTGCTTTAGTTGGTAGTATTAATGCCCATAATCCACTACTTCATCTACCAAGATGAATGTTGACCCCAAGCAATAATCAGGTATACAAGTTGATGAAAATATAAATGTAAAAACTAATTTAAGTTTTCAAAGAAAAACTATGCAATTAGAGGGATATAGACAAATTATCTTTGATGGAATACCAGGTTATCCCAATGATTTCCCAGCTGACATAAGAGACAAGATACCTAAATTTGCTGGTAATAATTTTGTTAGTTGTGAAGAACACCTTAGGTTGTTTGTTGATGTGCTAAATGACTATGAAGTTGAACATGAGGATGTGGTCATGAAACTGTTTGTTCATTCTTTGATGGAAGATGCTAGAGATTGGTTCAAAAGACTTCCTGATAGATGTATTGATACATGGGATTCCTTTGAGAAATGCTTCAAGGAACAATATGGTGATAGGACTAATCCTAGTTTCATGTTGAATGAATTCAACACCATAAGGAAAAATTAGAATGAATCTGTAGCCGAGTTCAACATGAGATTTCAGAAGGGCATGCATAAGTTGTTTCAAGTCATGAGGTTAGACGACAATGTCTTCTTGACCACATACATCAATGCCTTTGATGGTAAGATGGGATATTTGTTGAGGGACAAAGAACCAAGAACTCTAAGATATTATTTTAGGATTGTTGTCAATATTGAAAATAACATAAAAATATCAAGAAAATTGGGTGGAAAAAGAGATGACCCTAAGTTGTTCGGGGATAAAAAGTACAAAAGAGATAATGAGAAAAATGTTGGAAATAAGAAACAAGAGGAAGACAAGTTGGATAAGGTGTTGAGTGCACTAAAGGACTTAAAGACACCTAGTGTCAAAAATGAAAAGGTTTCTACCAATGATAGGCCTTACTTCAACAACAATTTCAATAGGCAGAATAAGCTATAGAATTATCCTTATAGCACCCAATGGAAGGATGGTAAACCTATTGTCCCTGATGCAAAAGGAAACAATGACAGATCTATCCCTGATCCTCTATAGAGAACTTCTGTAAATGTCATGGAGGATACACTATGGTGTGTGGCTTATCATTCTCCTCATTCTGCAGAACACTATGCGATTGCACGGTCTACGGCTGCATACCAAGATGGTGGTTATGAGGAACCTGATAAAAAAGGAGCTCATGATAATATTGGGTGTAACATGACATCTTCATATTTACGATATGAAGATAATTCTAACATTGATGAAGAAATTGATATCCATTTGAAGAGACAAAATGAGGCTCTATTTCATCAGGAAGTTTTCTCTAGTAATGAGGACGTTGATGAGAGGACATGTAACATGAATTCCTTTTCAAAGCTAGTAAACTTGAGAAGACCTTCAAAAGAGGAAATGGCCAGGATCACTACAGAAATGGTAGCTCAAGTACAAACTAGAAAGATGACAGTAAATGATACCAATGGAAAGGCTATAAGAATGTTTATAAAGGATACTAATCCTAAGGGACCCAATGGAAACAAATTGAAAGATGGCAGCTTAATGAAGTTCAAAAATGAAATAGATAAGAAGTGGGAACCTAGGGGAGTTGAAGCTGAAAAGATCTTTGTTGTCCATAACAAAGATAATCAGAGGGAATTAGAGAAGCCAGTTAGTACAATGGCTAAAACTAAAATAATGAAGGTGACAACTACAACTAATGTATTAGAGAGACATAAAGACACTAGAGTAGTGTATATTGAGGTTCCTTCCTCTACCCCTATTGATGTGTTGGTTGTATTGTCTTAGATTACTATCAAGGTTCCTTTGTCAAAATTATTGAGGATCCCTAAGCATAAAGAAAAAGCTCTTGCATGGGTGGATAATGTCTAGGATAATGATGTTGCATTTAATGAGCCCCAAGCTAAAGTTATTAAGGGAATAGAAGTTTAGGGAATGGTATCTCAAATACCACCTATATACTTGGATAGCTCTGTCAATGTTAGCCTTGAAAATATTGATCCATTCTTCCTAAGTATCATAGTGAATGGAATGAAATTAAGGAACTGCATGATTGATTCAGGGGCTTCTAATGTTGTCATGCCTTTCAAGATCATGGAAAATTTGGGCCTTAAAGTTGACACAGTCCAAGATAGATGTTGTGTAATGGATCAGAGAGAAGTACTAGTTATTGGGACTATAAATGCAATGCCTTACAAATTGGCAGCATATCCAAAGTAAAATTTGACAATGAGGGCTTCACAACATGATCATTATAGGAGACAAACACCTCCTAGGAACTCAAGACAATGTTCACAATGTGCTCACCATGGTTCACAATATGGGGGTAGTAGTTCGAGCTTTGATCTCAACTCCCAAGACTTCATGAAGATACAACAAGAACCACTCTTCCAGCAGTATGTGGAAAGATACTTGGAGCAAAACAAAGACAAGTTCCTAGAGAGTTTAATCAACAAAGGTGCCAAAGTCCCCTACTACTTTGAGGTGGACAAGAAGATCAAGAAGCAAGGTCCATCTCAAGAAGAAGAGATCAAACAACTGAAGAGTATGATGGAAAATATGTTGGCACCCAAGATTTAATTCTCACTCAATTCAATTTTTCCTAATCCTTTTGACAAGAGTGTGAGCATGAAAGACTTTCCTAGAAAGGTGGAGATCCCTCAATATGACAAGTATGATGGGAATGGAGTTCCACATGATCATGTGCATCAATTCTATATTATGAGTTTTGAGTTCCATCAAGATGACTCGTACCTCATGAGATTGTTCCCAAGGAGTCTTAAGGGTCAAGCAATGGAATGGTTCACCAACATAACTCCCCCCATCAAGACTTTCAAAGAGCTTGTCCATAGATTTCTACAACACTTTGCATACAACCTTTCAAGATCTGTCACCATGTTGGACTTATGTAACTTAAAGAAAAACCAAGGGGAATCCTTTGTCACTTTCTTGCAAAGGTGGAGATGATAATGCTCTCACTACTCTAGGACCATTCTTGAAAATGAGAAGATTGACATTCTTGTTATAAATTTGGTTCCCGAAATGCAGTATGAAGTTAGGAATATGGTCTTTGATTCCTTTGACACCATGGTTGAAACCGTATGTAGGATTGAGGATGTTTTGAGAGAACAATGAATTTTGACCAAACATGGAAACAACAACAATGTTCAAAATAACAACTCTAACAAGGATAAAGGAAAGAACTCACATTGGAATAAGAGAAAACAAGTCTTGTGGACTCCTCTCAACCTAAAGATCAAGTTGTTCTCTACTTGTCTAGTGTTGTTCAAGCCATGAAACTCAATGAGATCTTGGATGATATGTTTAAGTTTCCATTCATGGTTATGATCTAGATATGGCCTCTCCTATCTTTGATGAAGAACCCTTCGTGGTGCTAAGGGGTCCTAACTCTAGAATGTCATCCCAAGCTCTCAATGTTGTCACATGAAGTCAAGGTCTCATTATCATTAGAGGACTCATTTCAAGTCAACCTAGTAAACCAAAGCAAGTGGCATCCAAGAATGTCACCTCAAAACCAACAGTTAATCCTAAGTCAAGTTATAATCTTGTAGATCAGTTGCAGAGAACCCCAACTCAGATTTCGATCTTAGAGATGTCCCTAAGGCACAAGCACATCCTTGAGGATTCTTTTCATGTAGAAAATGTCCCTAACAACTTATATGTTGATCAATTCTAGAACATAATTACCATATTACTATCCCTCATTACCTTACCTTTTTGGAGGATGATGATAAATCTTTGAGCCACCCACATAATCTTGCCCTTCATATTGAAGTCATGATCCACAAAACCTGTGTTAGGCATGTGTTGATAGATGGGGGTTTTGGGATTAATATTTGTTCCTTGATTCTTTTAAAGACATTGGGTTATTCAGAACAAGTCATAGATACCAGAAAGAAGATCACTATCGAAGCCTATAATGAGGCAAAAAGAAGTTCCAAGGGGTTGGCCATCCTTCCTATTAGGATTGGCCCTATTGAGAAGGATGTTTTATTTCAAATTGTTGATGTTGGTCCCCTTGCGTACAACATCTTACTTGGTAGACCATGGATTCATGATATGCAATCAGTGCCATCTACCTATCATTGGTGTGTTAAGTTCCCCTACAATGGAGTAGAGATTTGTATACTTGGGGATAGCACTTTATCTGTTAACTCAATTTTAGTGACTACTCATGTTCCCCTCAATAGAGAAGTGGAAGACTTCAATGTGACCTTAGCTAAATGTAAAGACAAGGTCAATTTAGTAGACCTTGGCATGTGGGGGTATCATCTCAACTCCCTCACAAAGCTACCAGTTTCACCTAGGTATTATGGAAAACCTTCACAAGAAAAGAGACCTTCCTCTTCAGTTATGACTTTATTTGGTACATTTGTAGAGTACTCAGTGCCTATTCAAGATGAGAAAGAAGAGGTGGCTATTAAAGACTGGATTTATAGAGAAGATAAATGCATGCACAATGCGAACTTCTCTCCCTCTCCTAAGGATTATGGAAAAGGGTATACTTTTTTCAAATAAATGGGCTATCCTATACATGGCCCTCTTAGTCACAAATTGGATGCTATAGCTGAACCCCTTGATCATGCTCTTTTTGGATGCAAGTCTAAG
The DNA here is from genome assembly GCA_027943335.1 of Chamaecyparis obtusa. NCBI lineage: Eukaryota > Viridiplantae > Streptophyta > Pinopsida > Cupressales > Cupressaceae > Chamaecyparis > Chamaecyparis obtusa. The sequence continues at coordinate 387,944 of BSBK01003814.1, forward strand.
AATATGGTTGGCCTAGGATTTGTGAATCATAACAAGAACACTACTCCTATCATTGATAAGTCGAACAGTGAAGATGAATCAAAATACATACCTAATTTGACAAATCAGAAAGATATGTGTGAAGATAGGGTCCCTTCCACTAATCTCCTTTGGGGAGATTTAGATAGTCTAGTTACTCATGTGACAATTGCAACCTTAGAACAAGATGAATCAGATGTAGAAGATCCTATTAGAGAATGTCAATGTAAGAATATTATTCGTTTGATGCAGAGAGGTGTTACCCTTGATTACATTAGAGCTTCCACATCAAGATGTCCCAAACCTTCACGGTGTAAACATCCTAGTTGGGATTCAAAAATAGATTCAAATGAGTATGAATGGGACTCCTTCTCAGAGCCTTCCACAGTTGACATGGATATTGATGTCATCCACACTTATAGTTCTCAACCCGAGGTAGCTGATAAGTCACATGTAGGATTAGAGGATTTGAACCCACATGTCACCTTAGTGGATGATTCTTCACTTGTTAGGATGAATCCTAATTTGGGTAGTTTAGAAGGATACCTAATGGACTTCAACTCTTAGATCACCAGAGATAATATCATTCTCATTCACAACCTTGAACTAGTCATTGATTTACCTCTTGCTCATCCTAAACTCATTGATTGGTCCCAACACTATCAAGAACTTGAGCTCTTAACATTTCAAAATGATTATGAGATAGCCTATTACTTGAATGCCATTGAACCCATAGTCTCTTCCACCAATGAACTAGCTACCAACATGACAAATCCAAATATCAAGTACCTTAGTCACAAAATAAAAAGAAAAGAAAAAAGAATAAGAATTCTGATGGTGAAAACCACTATGTGGCGGTGTCAAAACCAAAAAAAGTAAAAAGAAATGATGTATCCAAGGGTGAAAACCTCTCTGAGGTGCCTAAGGATGAGGTACTTGATCATCTCCCTAGCTACTTTCAAGACAAATCTTCAGTGCTTATTGAGCCAACACAAATAGTCAATTTGGGTACAGATAAGGCTCCATAGATAGTACACTTGACTCAGTCCTTGTCACCACAAGAAAAAGAAGCTTATACTAAGTTCTTACAAAAAAAGAAGATTAATTTTTCTTGGACTTATTCAAATATGCCAGGGTTGGACACTAATCTTATCATGCATCACCTGTCCATAGCTCCAAGTGTCAAACTAGTTAAACAAAAATTAAGAAAGATGCATCCTCACATAGCTTTCCTATTCAAAGCAGAATTAGAGAAATTCCTTGGTGCAAGATTCATAAGAGCTATTGACTATGCTAAATGGATATCAAACATTGTACCAGTTTCCAAACATGACAAGTCCATTCTAATTTTCACAAATTTTAGAGATGTCAATAGAGGATGCCCAAAGGATGATTTTCCACTTCCCAATATATACATGATAGTGGATATGACTGTGGGTTATGAGATTTGTTCCTTGATGGATGGTTTTGCTAGATGCAATCAGATTAAGATAGCTCCTAAAGATCAAGAAAAGACTGCATTCACTTGTGCATGAGGTACCTATTGTTGGAACATTATTCCTTTTGGATTAAAAAATGAAGGAGCCACATATCAATGAGCTATGACAACCATTTTTCATGACATGATGCATAAAAACATGGAAGATTATGTGGATGACACCTTGGCCAAGTCTAAGAAAAGAGACACACACTTAGATGATTTAGAAGTCATTCTAGATCACATGGAACAATTTCAACTAAGGTTAGATCCTAAAAAGTGTGCATTTGGTGTCACCTCTGGAAAACTACTAGGATTCATCATCTCAGAAAAAAGGAATAGAGGTAGACCCTGAAAAAGTCCAAGCAATAATTGATATGCCACCTCCTAAAAACATTAGTCAAATGAGGAGTCTTCAAGGACATCTTCAATCCATAAGGAGGTTCATTTCATATTTGGTAGATAGAGCTCAACCTTTCAATAAGAACTTACACAAGGGAGTCAAATGTGTTTGGAATGAGGATTGTCAAAGGAACATGGATCCAGGGATAACTTTAAGAAACCCCCTTTTAGGAAAAAGTGTAAAGTCCTAGTGAATCGTACATTATTTTAGGGGGTAATTTTTTTTAATCTAGGAAAAAAAAAATTTCAAATCCACGATTTTTCATAGTTTGTATTGGCGATTTTTTCCCCCCGGATTGAAAATTTCATAAATTGCTGGCGAATAATTTTCTTTTCAAGTAAAAAATTATAATATTTGAGACGAATAATTTTCTTTTCAAGTAAAAAATTATAATATTTGAGGCGAATAATTTTCTTTTCAAATAAAAAAGTATAATATTTGAGGCGAATAATTTTCTTTTCAAGTAAAAAATTATAATATTTGAGGCGAATAATTTTCTTTTCAAGTAAAAAATTTTAATATTTGAGGCGAATACTTTTCTTTTGAAGGGTGAAAAAATAATTGTATTGGCTAATCGTTCGTTAATTATGGAAAAATAAATAAATTATTGGTGATTTTCAAAAGATGGGAAATAAGTAGCCTAACCTAGCATACCTAACATACATAAATTATTGGCAATTGGCAAGTGATGGTTTAAAGACGTGGTTGTTTGACCTTAAATTATGGAAGCATAATGTATTATTTGCCACTACCATAATCTTTGCCACTACCATTGTAATTATGTTAAATGTATTATTTGAGAACTCAGACCGTCTGATGATCCAAGATCAATGGCTGAGGTTTAATTTCGGCCAACATTTCTTGAAGGAAGAAGAATTGTCGAGGTAGTCACCGGAATGTTGACCGTATCAAGGTAAGTTGTCTGCAGAGTATTAAAAGCACTTAACTGGGAAAGAATAAAATGTCATGTCAGTGACAGTGACATTCTTTGGCTACCACACACCACTTCCCAAATTGTACAGCCGATTTCTAACAATTTTTTATCGATAGAAAAGATTTACTGCCAGATGTGAAAGATTAAGGACAAAATTTTCAATTCTCACACACATGTATTTAGGGAAAAGATTTTCGTGCAAGATTTAGAGGCATATCAACCACAATGTATTTAATACCATTAAGATAGAAATAATTGATTAGTAAGTAATGATCAAGGATTCAAGGGTTATTTATAGACGATCTAGCTTCATTATTCATCGACATTGATTGATTGTTTGTTTAGGGTCTGCAGTGACGCATTCTACAAGTAATTTGTTTTTAAATTTTCTAGTTTTACTATTTTAAGTTTTACAGTCTGCAAGTAATCTAAGATGGACACTCCCATTCATCTTAGATGCACTTCTAAGGAGGCCCAGAAGGCCTTTTTGGGTTCCTTTTCTGATGAATTTTTAGCATCAATTTGTAAGGATGGTGGGCCTTTCGTTACAGAGGCTATCAGAATGGTGTTGGGCCGAGAGTTTCTTGACAATGAAGATAGGTACCGAGTAGCCACGGACATTACGTCCCATTTTTTGGCTTCCCTTCTAGACCTTGGAGGACCGAAGGTTGACATGGTGATGCTACTGAGGAGGGTATTCAAAGAGGAATACCTAGGGGACAACGTTCAAGTTGTCACCTTGGCTGAATTAGGGGTGGGGATCCCTAGGGCAAGTCAAATACCCAAGCTTCTCCTCCCAGGCCAGAATGTGGCCATGCAACCTTTTCTTTTGTGCCTGACTGCTGAGCAATTGAAGTGCCATAGGAACTGGGCACTGATTGTAAGGGGTTTTCTCCGTAAGTGGTTTGAGCTTGACACAAAGGAGGCTTGGGCAGGGCAATTTGTGTGGCTCGACGAATTCATGCAGCTAATCCTCTCTACAAAATTCTACACAGAAGGGCGCAATTGATTTTTCTTTATAAAAACTTTTTTTTGATAAATATTAAAATCTTACCTTGTACTGGTACTGGTATTGTAGTCGTTTATGGTTTTTTTTTTAATTTATAGACATAGTATCAAGTCGAGAATGTAAATATAATATGTTTATAGACATAGTATCAAGTCGAGTATGTTTCTTTTTGTTTATAGACATAGTATGAAGTCGAGAATGTAAATATAATTTTATGAAAAATACAATGGAAATTTTGCAAGCTTTACCTCATTTCAATTTGTGCTTTGTGTAACCGTGATTGCAATATTTTAATATTTTATACTTCTCTGTAACTGTGATTGCAAAAATGGTTTTTAATATTTTATACTTCTCTGTAACCGTGATTGCAATATTTTTATTACTTGCTTCAATGCTTTATCAGTTATATGTAGACTAGCTTATCTATATTTATTTTAATATATATAAAATACGCCGACAAATATCCTCCTTTAGATATCTATTACAATTAAACTTCACTAATTGAAACTGTAGTTTAATAATTTTTTTAAAATGGTGTCTCCCACATTTAATTTATTACATAGTCTGAAGTAGAATTATATCTCTACGAATGAGATTGATGTTTAAATACTTAAATAATTACTCTCAATTAAAAAATATTCACAAATTATAATATAGAATTTGAACATTACTTTTCACATGTAATTTTTTTAACTCTTATTATGGTAAACTAACATAGTATAATTTAAACATACATAAATGAAAAAAACTTATATCTTATATTTATAATTTGTAACATCATAAAATATGAAATATATTTCAACTTACATAATGATTATAATTCTTTCATTTTATTAAAAGATTAAAGTTGTCAAATTGAGTCTCTAAGTTTTTAACAATGTAAAAAATAAATCTAAAAAATATGTATAATAATAAGTATATTTTAATAAATAATCCCATAGAAAATATAAGTTTACTATAAAAAATAATATAAAGGTTATGTGCATAGTTATAAGATAATATAAGATAAATATAATAATGATATAGTTAAAAGATGATATAAAAATAAAAATAGCTAAAATATAATACTATCATAATGATAATATTATAATAACAATATCCATATATATGTATTTCTAAATATATTATAAAAAATTAATATTAATTAGATGATACAAAAATAAAATCAATTGAAATATATAGTACTATTAAAATGATAATATAATAACAACTCTAAAATATATGTGTTTTAAATAAAAGAATGTCTTCAAATAAAATTAAATAGTAATATTATCTTAAATTAAAAAAAATTAATCACTACAAAAAATAGTACACCAATTCCATACGGTACACCAATACCATTCACTATTGTCGTTGGATTATTATACATCAACGACCGAAGTTGAGTTTCGGGCCGAAAGGGAAAAGAAACCCCATCTTTTCAAATGCATCTCAGAATCATGACACGTGTCACTTAACACCTCACATGGTCGTTGGTCTACCAACAAATGACATTGCACAATGTCATTTCGATTTGGTGATGATGTGAGACTGACATATCTGACTCGTGATGTGAGTCATCCTGACTAGATTAGTTAATGGGACCCACGATCCACGCAGCCACCACACCGTTCACCATTTTCATTGGATGTTTATAGATCAATGATCGAAGTTGAGTTTCAAGCCGAAAGGAAAAAGAAACCTATTTTTTCAAATGCGTCCTGGAATCATTACACATGTCACTAAACTCCTCAGTCGACCAACAAATAACAATGTCATTTCAATTTGGTGATGACGTGACACTGACACATCTGACTCATGATGTGAGTCATCCTAACTAGCCTAGTTAATGGGACCCATGACCCACAGGGCCACCAGTACCACACCGTTCACCATTGCCATTGGATGTTTATAGATCAATGACTGAAGTTGAGTTTCAGGCCGAAAGGAAAAAGACACCCTATCTTTTGAAATAGGTCCTAGAATCATGACACGTGTCACTGCTCAGTTAACACATTGACATAATCACATTCCACTTACAGTTAATAGTGACATTATGAATGAGAATGACATTAATACATTATGAGTCATGATGGGTTAGTTAATAGTGACATTAGCAAACCCATTCCAGATTCATGACGCGTGTCTAGTAACTAGTGATCCACAATTCCAATTGCATTTAAACTAAAAGTGACACATGACAGGGTGTGACGACTATAGAGTATAGATTGTACAATTTTGGTGCTTTAAGTTTCTTTAATTTTGTAGTTATACGTGATCTGCAGATTTAGAAATTAGAAAGGGGTTACAATTTACAAACTTACAGCGCAACAAAGTTACGGATTCTTAATTTCTAGGTTGAGGATTGAGGTCCGAGGAAAGAAACAAACTACAAAGTCTCTCAGCTCTCTGCAAAAATTGAAACTAAGGGCAACGTGAATGTCAACGGGTAAGTGTAACTACTAAAATCCTAAAAATCTACGTCCCGCATTTTAAATTTTTCAAGTCTCTTGATTTACAACTTTACTATTTATATTATATAAAAAAATTTAGTCTGTTAGGTTTTAATTTTGAATCACCCCTATAGGCTTGTAGCTACAAATACCAAGAATAACATGATGGGAAAAATAATAGAATTCCACAATATGCTTAAAACACCAGGTTTCAGTGATTTATTCCATGATATGCATGATCCTGTTATTCATGGAAATAAGGGTTTAATGGAGATTAGATTTGCACTTGAAAACAAATGGAACCATCCAAATAAGGCTTCAAAATTTTATTCATTTAACCCTAGGGTAAATGCAACTGCAAATAAAATTGCATCATGGGAAACTGGGTCGGCACACATGGCGTTACCTCAAGTATTCCCTTGCCTAGAAATTGTTATGCTCTAGGCCAAAAATTATGATGAAAATAGAAAAGCAATTGTGAATAAAAATACTCAGGAGGAAATTTTGTCCATAACTGAGAGTGAATTTGCTAGTCTTTTGAACCTAGGGTTTCAACAACAACACTCAAACGTACACATTGACCTGGGAAAGCTGGCAGAGGATTATGAAAAATTAGATGCAAAATAGAGAGATTCTTATATCAGAGGAATAACAAGCAGTTGTAGTCTAAGTCCAGAACATAGGCCTCCTTATGATTATGAAATTTTTTTGCCATGGGCATACGATAGTATTTCCTTGCTAGCATTTTGTTTGGGATTGGATAGTAACAAACAAGTGGGTGCCAACATTCTTGAAATGCTTTATCATATTCATTTTGAAAAAGAACCAGTAAAATATTGTTTTATTGAGCACATTGTTCATTGCATGCAAGATCAATTACTAATGATTCAAAGAGGTTCAGAGAAGACATTTAGATTCACAACCTACATGTGCTATCTTCTCCTAGCAAAGCATCATGCATTATTTCAAGAAAACAAGCTTTACAGTCAGACTCAAGGCCAATATCCAATATATGAGTGGACACCTCAGATAAGGATGATTGATAATAGAAGGAACTACAACAATTTTGTAGACTTCTTTTTGGTACCAATGTACCATAAAATTACAGGCACTCCAATGCCTAGATTGCTTGTTACTTTTAGAAATTGCATTCAACTCGAAAGTCAACTACAATTGGCTGACTGGTACTTAATGGAAGAGTACACTGTGTTAAGGTTTTACGGTTCATGGGTAGAACCCTATAAACTTCCAATACACGTAACAAAGAGGGTATTTGCATTGGAATATGTACGACAAATGGAGAGCATAGATGTACTATTTAATGGTCAGCAAAAGAAAATGATATTTCCCTCCTTGCCATTCTACTTTGGAGGCTTTGCATTTGAGAGAAGAGGATTCAATGTGGCAGAAGCCTTTTTTTCAATTTTTCAATTTGATGTTGACAGTCACTGGCAGTATGATCCATTGAACATAATTGGAGCAAGGCTTAAAGACAATGGGAACTCTGCAAGAAAATATCAACATGAAAGTATGCCTTTGATTGAAAATTTTAAAAACATGGACTCCTAGGAGGAGGTCAAAAAATAGATGGAGAAATATGCTACTGAAAATAATATGTCAATACAGGAATTGTCATCACAAATAATGGCATTGCACAAAAAGAAAGGAAAAGTGCAGGCCATGACATTGTCCAATTTATACAATAAAGCTGATAAACCATCTACAAAATGTATTCCAAAAGAGCTAATGAATGAATGTATAGATGCTAGATGGAGTCGAACCAAAATTTCTAAATTTTGGGAAATGAGGAAGAATCTCGGTGATCCAAAGACCTCTACAGATCTTAATGAGGTGGAAGAGGATATAATGTTTAATGAATTGTGGAATAAGGAGCATCCAGCTGAAGCATATCACAATGATACTAATGATGATTACGATGACCAAGATTCTTTGAATCCCTCATCTAGTACAACAATTAAGAGAGGAGTTGATGCATCCACCAAACTTCTATATAGAAAAGGGGTAGAAATTGTAGAAAAAATGGGCTACCAAGGTTCTGGTGGTCTGGGTCCTAGTGGAGAATGGGTTTGGTATGCACCTGAACCACCAGCTATAGCACCAAAACATGGTCAGAAACCAGGCCTTGGGCATGGAGATCAATCATCAACTTAGTCAATTCCATTCACATTGGTTTCAACTCAGTTAATTCCATTTGTTTCTGCTCCAAATACAGTTTCACTTCCAGCTGTTCCAAGCACTCAGATTCAATCTAAATCAATTGTCACTCCCACAGCTGGCAATATCATTTGTACAACTAAAAGTAGTGGTTCGAAAAGGATATTATATCAATATGTAGATGCAAGAAAGGTTGGTCCTGAAGGTCAAGAAAGTGTAAAGAAGCAAAAGGTTATGACAAGTATTAGCAGTACTACTAGTACAATAGTGCCAATGGTGACTGTGAGTCCAACAATTGCCCATCCTTCAGGACAAAACCCTCAGAATAGTCCACAAACCCCACTTCTAATGGGTCTAGGTATTGGTAAACCTCATGGTATTGGTGGAAGCTCGTACATCAGTGCAAGTGCTATTTCACCATTCAAACATTCAATTGTCTCACAAAATCCTAATTTTCATTACAATGAATTTGTAACTAACTATGAAAAATCAAAAAACAAGAATAGACAAAATAGTAAGACAATGAAGATGGAAGCAATTGCTACAGCTCGTGATGTAGAACCTACATCCAACAAGTTATTAACCACATATGACCCAAATAAAGATATGATAGAATTCATGTTTGTTATGCCCCCAACTAGAGATAACAATCCACCAAAGAGTTAGTTAGATCCATTTGAATTTCAAGTTAGCACCCTCCAAATGGATTTATCCAAAATTGAAAATGTGGACAAGATAAATGTGTCCAAAATGACCAACCAAGTGGTCTACAGTTCAGTGATGAAGTTGGAGAGAGAGAAAGGAAAGCTTCAGGGCACAATAGATAAGTTAAAGGCAGACCTAGCAAATGTAAAGGCAAGTGAGAAAGTAGCAGTAAACAGGTGCAAAGAATTAGAGAAAAGGATAAAAAATTCATCCTCTAGCTCTAAAGAAGAAACTAAACAGCAAGAACATATGGACATAGAACTGAAAACTCTGAGGGAAAAATTGGAAAAAAGGGATAAAAAAACTTCAGGATGAAAAAGCCTCTTCAGTAAATTTATACAAAAACTTGGAGAATGCTGCATAGGTAAACAATGAGTTAAAGAAAGAATTGGAAAAAAGGGATAAAAAACTTCAAGATGAAAAAGCCTCTTCAGTAAATTTATACAAAAACTTGGAGAATGTTGCACAGGTAAACAATGAGTTAAAGAAAGAATTGGAAAATGAGAGGGTAAAAACAAAAGAGTGGGAAGAGAAAGCAGAGAAAATAAGAAAACATAGTGAACACCAGTACTCAAAAATGAAAGAAGACCTAAAGAAGGCAAATAATACTATTAAAATTTATGAAAACTTCTTGAATGACCATGTAAATATTACAGTACAACAAATAAAAAATTACTTCTAGGGGCAAATAAAGACTTTTGCTGATAGGTTGTGTGATTGGTTTGAACTCTATGAAGCTCTTACAGATGTTTTTGAGAAGCTAAAAGAGCAACTTGAGGAGAAAAAAAGTTTTGGTTAGAGACAGAAAACTGCAAAGCCGATTATGCAAGAAATCAACAGCACAGCTGACAGGCAATTGGCAAGCAAGGGAATTCAGGACCGCGTTGGTTCAATAATAAAAGCAACCTCTGTATTTCATAAATGTCAGAAACTAACAGAAGCAGAAGTTATTTCTTTATTTGGGCCAAAGCTTGCCAATATGAACAATAAAATAGCCAAATTGATATCTCTTGGTTTACCGAGTCCTAGACCTGATTTGTCAACAACAGGTTTCGTTGGAAGAGAAGCTTACAAACAAAAGTTGGAGGACACAATAACCTCTGATTTAGGCAACCTTCCTTAGGATAGAACTCATGAAGGCAATGTAAAGTGCATCAAACATTCACAAATTTGCATGCACTAATGGAAGGAACATTGCTTCAAACTTGCTCTTCCAAGTATGGAATTCTGACGAGAATGCAGTCATTTACCATACCATCAAAAAATTTTCCCTTCCAACCGAAGAAGAATGGAGCATACTATAGAAACTTACAGAATCATCTTGAATCATAGTATGTGAAAGTACTTTCAGTTTCAATCATCTCTATATCTTTCATATTATCCTACATACTACCGTCTAGACTCTAGAATTGAGTTTAAAGTAACAAGTTTGAACTTTGCTTTTTGAATAGGATTAATGTTGCAGTCTTGCAGATGCTATTACCTATGCTAATTTACTAAACTGGCCTATCAAATGCAGAAATCTACAACTAAAGTTGTAGAGATGTTGTAGACTTGTAGTCTTGTAGTTGTCTTACTGATTTAGATTTTGAGACTTCACATTAGGCAAATTGACCTGAAGCTATTGTTGCTCCCTTGTTTCTATAAAAGGGAATTCAGGGTCATTGGCTTACTAAATTGCCAATGGGAATTGAGTCATTGACTTTTGTAAACAGAATCAGAGAGTTGTGTTCTTACTAGTATTCATCAATGAATGGATACATTGTATCATATTTGTAATTAAATTAATGAGAATCAGTATTTCTAACTCTAAGAATTGTAACATACGAATTGCTATGTTTTCAAACAAAATAATGAAAAAACTACAAGAATTGTACCATATTAGCTGAATATTGCGAATGAAAACCATTAATAATTATTAATTATGGAATTGAATCTTGAATCTTGATGACATTATCAACCACATTCATGTTTTTGACATTGGGATATGCATGATTGATGATGAAATACAGAAACTGACAGTAGACTTCAGGGAAAAAGTTAATAAATACCTAGGACATGCTAATTCTTCAGTGCTACTTCTACAATGGTTCAATTTCAAGCTGCCACACCATATCATCATTGAGATCATCGGATTCATCGGCATCAACTTCATAGCTTCCTTGGTTCTTTGATATGTTTTCTTCACTCTGCATACCTCCGCTTAACTGATGTTCACCACTAGCAGTACCAGTGCCAGTACATGGGTCCCGGTCAATGACATAATTGTCTCTGGCATTCCCACTCCCACTCCCACTTTGGTTTGACATGTTGCCCACCCCTCTTCTGTGACATTTCTTCCTCCACAATTTTAGTGCCCTTTCGTAAGGAAAAGTATTGACTTCATACCTGGATGTATAGAGCTTCAAGAAATTTTCCAAATTCTTGTCAAGTTTGTTTCTTAGCTTTGACTTTAGGAATCCCAAAGCACTGAAAACTCTCTCATCCTCCACCGACCCCAATATCATGGTTAGACATAATTCAGCAAGCTTGAAATATTTTGATATTGAATCAATCAACAATTCACTCTCAGCTAGGTTTTTCCAAAGCCTTGTTACCCATCCATCTTCCATAGGGTTCTCCATAAGATTAAATTGTTCCCTCATTGTCTTTGAAAAATGAGTTGATTGCTCTCTCAAATGATTTGCATCTAAAATTCCATTTAGAGTTACTCCATCTAACTCTTTGGTTTTGCAAAAATGATCTATCAAAGTTAGTAGCCTACTTTTAAAATCTTTTGGATTGTTTATACACCAATAATGAGGAAACACAATAGCCATGGATTTAAGTAGTTTGACTGGAGGGAATCTTGCTCTAATCTGTGAGGAAAGATCAAAGGCAATGTGCTTCACTGAAGTTGTTACAAACTCAACAATCTTGGTAAAGTCTTCCCTTTTAACACTTGATACTCACCTCCTAGGGTTCTTTCCTGGTTCCTCAAACTTGATCATGGCATTGTAGTGCATTGGTATCTCAACTCCGCAAACTTCTATACATAACCCCCCATTTGAACCAATTTTTAAAAAGTTATCAGGATTGTCCAAATCTGTGATTTTCAGCCAGCTGGCAAATTTTACTTCATCAACAAATAAATGATAGAGATTATCAAGCGTCACGCATGTCAACTTACGTACCATAGCATATTCTACGATATACATAGCTCTTTGTTGGGTCTTTTTCATTAAATTTCTCATTTCCTCAAGCATGGGGAGAAGACCTGCTAATGTTAACAGTGTCTCTACATTACTTAACATTGACAGTAGCGCAGGAAATTTCGGTTGCCCTACTTTGTCATGACTTGAGTTCATTAGACCAAGAAATGATTGATATTCTAAAAAAACTTGATGTGCTGGTCCATCCAAAGAGATCCATCTGGTATCATTATCCTTAAGAAGCTTGTTCCCGTCAGTTAGTCCTTCAGCAAAGTGTTGAAATTCCCTAAATCATTTCAGACTTTGACAGAAGGATTGGTAGATCTCTTTGATTAAAAATTCAATTTTTTGTACTGGAGCATGCTTGCTGACAACTCCAAAAGCTAGATTCATTCTATGGGCCATGTAGTGAATGGGAGTAACGTAGGGTGCACAAGAAGATTGTATCTTTGTGCAAAGACCACCCCTTTGGCCTTGCATTACTAAAGATCCATCAGCTCCAACACACACCAGCTTTTTGGCAATGGTCATGTCATTTATACCTCTATATTCAATTAGAGAACTCTTTACTAGTTGAAATAAATTTTCCATTGTCACATTATCCCTCATTTTAGCAACAGTTAGTAGATGAGGTTGGTGAACAAAATTCTATACAGTATAAACATGCATGCATACCTGGGAAGTATTGTCTACTGCTGTGACCTTGTCTAAAGACAATGCAATAAAATTTGACTCTTTAATTTTTGCCTTCAAATCCTCTTTTTCAACCTCGGCAAGACAACTTGCCCATTCCCATCCACTGTTTACTGACCAGTGACTGTTAGGATAGTTACGAACTTTTAGAAAGTGTAATAAAGCACTCAATGATGGGTAGTCTATCATTAGACACCCTCTACTCAAAATATTAAACACAACACTTAACTGAATAGCTTTTCCCATTAGTTCTACTTCTAATGCTTTTCCAAAACAAGCTTCAATAGAGCCTTTAACTTCACCAGGCCCCATCTTTATATTATACTGAAATTCATATAATTTTGCATTCCTAACATGCTAAGATTCCTCCTTTGTTTTCCATCTTATCACTGATTTTTGAACTCCATCTATAGTTTTCTTTTCGTAAACTTTACCAATATGCTTTTCTATGGTGTCAATTTTTAGCTGCAACCTCTTTTCCTTCTTATTTATCATGCTGCAAATCTTACATCTGCATTCTACCAGAGGTTCCCCTTCAATTGGATTAGGCACTAGTTCAATGAATGGATATGTTGACACCCAATCTTTTTGAAAATTCCTTGACATATCCCATGATCTATCATTCTTTGATTTGGATTTTCTTTTCTTCCCTGCAATTGCACCATCATCTTTTCTGACATTCTCAGTCTCATCCAAGTTGATTATATCATTATGGCTACTCTGGGTATTTAACTAAAAATCTTCTTCAAGTTCATCATGATCTGAGATATTAGGTTCATTGACTTCTTCAATATGTCATGAAGGTTCAGCCTCAGGTTCAAAATCTTCTTGTAATGAAGTAACACTAGCTTCCCTATTTTGGCCAGAAACATTTCCACAACCATGACCAAAGTACGATGATAAGGTTCTGCATTTTGTTGGCCTCTCTTGGCTTTCCCCATCTGCCGGAGCCTTACCCTTATTCTTCTTCGATATCTTGATTGGCTACCAGCCTAGTGATAAAAATATGTAAAAAAAATATTTACTTGTTGAAGAAGTGACAAATGACAACATAACTATAATATACAATGTTTACATAGTCACAAAAATTCAAAATAATAATCACTTACCTTTGACTCGCCAAAGTAGTCAAGATTCAACAGTGAGATAGTTTGAAATTCGCTATCGATCAAATTGAACCGATCCAAGATTCCAAATTGTGTACAATAACACTGATGTATGAATGTATTTATACTAATCTCTTTTGGCGAATTGGGTGGGAGGTATTAGGTCAGTGTCCAAATATTTGGCGAAGCTCGCGTAATGATAACACGTCTTGTGTTATTTCCTAGGTGATTATGGGTCGCCATTACCTTGGTATGATTAATAAAAGTGGCAATTATGGGTCACGAATACCTTGGACGTGTTATTTCCTAGGTGATTATGGGTCACCAGTACCTTGATATGATTAATAAAGGTGGCGAAAACCATCAGTTTGAGACACGCATTAGTAAAATAACTAGCGAAGTTGGGACCGCCTAAAAAATATTTATATATAACTATCGGCGAATATAGGCCATCCATTTGGGGCTGCGTTGAAATTATAGGCAAATTTTAAAAATATATCGTGCCCAAGACGTATATGCCATTGGCAAAAATGTGCAAGAAATGGACAAAATTTAATATAGCATTTGGTGATGGACCCGAGCAATGGACCTAATTTTCATAAATGCGGGGTGATGGGGTCAATCCCATATGGGCAATTTATTCACCAAATCGCAGGATGCCGACGAGTGACATTTGCCAAATGGTGAATAATCGCCACTAAAGTTTTCTCTGCATGGATCAAATCAAGAAATAATTGGAAAATCCTCCCATTTTAATGCCTCCTACCCCAGGGAAACCACTTATCCTATACATTTCAGTGACAGAATCTTCCTTGGGGGAATTACTAGCTCAACTTGATGAACATGGGAAAGAAAGAGCAATATACTACATTAGTCGTACTCTTGTTTCATATGAGGTTAACTATACCAGTATTTAGAAAGCTTGTCTTGTGGTGGTGTTTGCTTCCCCAAAGTTGTGACATTACATGCTTACGCACACTATACACCTCATAGCAAAAATTGATCCACTTAAGTATTTACTAGGTAAGGCTGCCCTCACAGGTAGACTTGCTAAATGGATGATGATCCTTTCAGAGTTTGACATAGAGTACATTAAGCATAAAGAAATCAAAGGACAAGCAATAGCAGATCAACTGGTTGATTTCCCAATACAAGATAATGCACCTATTCAAGTTGACTTCCCAGATGAACACCTCATGTATATGACTGAAAAAACATGGAAGATGTTCTTTGATGGATCTTTTATGAAAAATGGTTCAGGATCTGGTGTGTTATTTGTTTCTCCTCATGGGTACATGATTCCTAAGTCTTACAAGTTATTGTTCCCATGTACAAACAACATTTATGAGTATGAAGCTTTAACAAATGGACTTAAGATGGCCATAGAATGGAGAATCACATAGTTACACATCTATGGGGATTCAAAATTGATAATCAACCAAGTCAATGATGAATATCAAACAAAAGATGAAAAACTAGTACCTTATAAGAAAATGGTTGATTCCTTGAAATGATACTTCACATTTTTCATGTTTCAGCAAATCCCTAGAGCAGAAAACAAAGCAGTTGATGCTATGGCTACACTTGCTTCACTCCTTCAATTAGAGCAACATGAATCCAAATTTGAATTCCCGGTGGAAGAGCTACATCACCCTATATATGACTCCTAAGAAAGTCATGTTATCTGTACCCTTATTGGTCGTGAGTCATCCCATTATGGTGCCATTTAATCATATCTTCATGATAGCATTATCCATAAAACCTATAGCCAATCTAAACACAGAAACCTTACTCGAAATGTCTCTCATCATACCCTTATCTCCGGTGATTTGTATAGGAGGGGTCTAGATGGAAAACTTCTTAGATGCTTAGAAAAGGAAGAATTTGATCAAGTTGTTCACAAGTGCATCTATGGAGGACATTCCAATGGTCTTGCCATGGCCCAAAGGTTGCTTAGGGTGGGTTACTATTGGCCAACAATGTAGATTGATACAGTAGCTTTTGTGAAGTCATGTGAAAAGTGTCAAAAATATGGTAACCCGATACACACTCCAGGTAGGGAGCTCATTCCTTCTATATCTCATTGGCCATTTCAGCGTTGGGCCTTTGATCTTGTTGGGCAAATTCATCCAACTCATCAGGTGGACAAAAGTTTATTATCACTACTACTAATTACTTCACTAAATGGGTAGAAGTTGTCTCTCTGGGATGCATAGCTAGAGGAGTTGGGGCATGGGGCGTGTTTTTATTTGCTTTCTACTTGTGGGTGTGGTTTTGAAACTCTAGAGTGTCTCTTGTTACTCCCTTGACACACTTATTTGAGACATCATCCTTGACTATTTTTTTTACACAACCATTCTTATGGTCATCTTGGCATCTATGCCTTGATGCAAGTGTGGTTTTGCTACATTAAATTGGGTAAGCTAACATCGAAGTCATCTTGACCTTTATGTCTTTGATGCTTATGTTAGAATCTTTCCACATTCCAATCCGATATAAATCACATTCATATCTTCATATTTGCGTTTGTGATTGGTGATGATTGTGTGATTTTACGATATTTGTTAATAATGGCCCAATGATGAAAATAAGTTCTTTAACATTCGCTAATGGATGATGAACATAAAATCCTATGTTACAATTGCTCTATTGCAAGTACAACTTTGCATTTTTATGTAGCTTGCATTGTTAGACTTCATGTTAATTTGTATTTTTAGGCTACATTAGGAGTTCAAGAGGGTTTTCCTTCATCTTTCTTTTGGACTTTTAATCAACTGTGATCATGTTTTGATCTTCATTTCCTTATCTTCTTTCGTGATCTCAATCAAAATTCCCCATCTTAAACAGTTGATTGATTTGGAGGCATCCTCTTTCTTAAGGCACATTCTCTTTCCTCTCTCCATTTCTTTTCACCTCTTCCAAACTTTTGTCTTCCATTCCCTATCACCCAACTCCTTTTCTTCTAATTCAACCTTGGGGCATAATCTTTCATGATCTACCTTGGTTCTGTGATCCTTATATCTTTCATCTTACATCAAGAACCTTTTTTTTAGTTTGATTTGATCAAATTTATCAATTTACTATTTCTCCTTTATCTCATTTCAATTTTGATCATAAGGGGGCAGTACCTATCAAACTTCAATCCTTGATTCAGCTTTATCAAACCTATCAACCTTTCTTGAGACTTGACAATTACCTATTTACAGGGGTCTTGGCCTTGTCTTTTTTAATCAGTTTATCTTTGTCCTGATATGTTCCCGTCTGTCGATCACACGTCTGGGTTGTTTTGTGATCCCAAATCAATCTCACATTTTAACTTTATTCTTTGACTACATGTGTTCCCATAAAGATCACACATTACCCAAAGAGGGGCAAATGTATGCACCCTAAAATGGTCGCCTAGACTTTGGGCCCCATTCTTCAATTTATCAAATGATGGAATCAATTTATCAATTTCCTTGATCAAATCGTAATTAATTCAATTATTTTAATATTTCCTGAGATTTGATCATTTTATCCTAAGTTTAATTTAATTAAGAGAACATGCTCCCTTTTAATTAAATAAAAATCCCTTTTAATTAAATAAAAAAAATCTTTTATTTAAATAATAAAATCACTTTATCCTAAGTCACGTTTAATTAAAAGAACAAATATCTTTTAAATAAATAAAAAATCTTTTAATTAAAACCACTTTGCTAAAAATAATAAATAAATAATAAAAGAAAAAGAAATAGACTTTTTGTCTACACATTGAATGCACACTTTCCAAGATGAGTGGAATCTCCTTTTGCATCTTAATCTCTTCCACACATCTTTTTGCCTCTTAAGCATGTCCATTGATTTTGCCTCTTGAGAATCTTGAGCACATAGATCAACCAAGATTTAATCTCCACCATTGCTCATTTATTTTTGCCTCTTAATCTTGACTGTCCATTCATTTCTTAAATCTTTTATAAGGAGCCCTCTCCTTCTCATTTATGCATGGAGATTTTAGAGATCAAGATTTTATGTTATTGTTATGCAGGTTCGGAGAGCGATTTTGGAGGAGAATTTGAGCACTTGAGCTTGAACATTGCAACTTCACTTTTCTTATCTTCTTCTCTCATGCCCCATGACAATCCATTTAGATTAATCTTGCATTTTCATATTAGATTAGATTCATATTTCCTTTCATAGAATAATCTTGCATAAGCATTTCCTTTCATAGATTAATTTGCATTGTTATCATATAGAATAGCTTTCATTTTCATTTGCATGCATACTTGATGATCATGGAGACTAGCATTCTTATTTTTCCTCTTTGAATCTCTTGTTTTATGGTATACTTGCATGGGCACAAACTACGTTTAAGCTAAGGGCCTTCATCACAAACCCTTGCACTCTATGAATAGAGAGCTATGAGTCACTATTTGAGACCTCATTCTTGAGCAATCTTGAATATAATGACTCATAGAAGTGTGTCAACATTTTAGCACACACTAGTTAGGTAGATAGTTAGGTTGAATTGATTCTAATTGGTTTAATAGGACCAAATAGGTCTATAGTTAGGTCTAGTTAAGTCTAATAGGTCCTAATTGGTCTAGTTACCTATCTAATTGGTCCTAATAGGTCTATCTAGGTTTAGTTAGGTCTATTTGGACCTAATAGGTCCTAATACATCTAATTGGTCAGACTAACAAGTCCTAATAGGTCTAATTGGTAGGACTAATAGGTCCTAGTTAGGTCTACTTGGTCCTAATAGGTCTAGTTAGACCTCTAATTAGTCTTAATAGGTCCTAATTGCTAATAATTAGTCTTATTAGGTGTAATTAGCTCTAAAATTAGGTATTACAATATCACATTTACATGATGAACATTAAGACAAGTCTTGACCATCAACTTAAAATATCTAGAGAGAAACAACTTAGACATACCTTGTTTCTGATGATAATATCTTTTTTGTGATTCTTCACATAGTCTTTGTTCAGTCTCTTCTAAATAATGTCATGTAATCTTGTTTAGCCTTCTCTTCTTATTTCCCATCACAACTTAGAAAATTGTTCCATGCCAAAATGTCTTCCTTCTCTTAAATGCGAATTATTTTACAGCTTTTGGATTAATGAAATGAAAAAAATATACATTTATTTATACCTAATCATTATTAACCCGAAATGACACCAAATAGGTCGACCTGGGTTTCTATCAAAATTCAAAGTTGACTTTCGATTGAAACTAACTTACTTTCTATTGAAAGTAGTTTAGTTATGGCTAAAAATTGCATTAAACGTGAAAGTACTTTTGATAGAAAGTACTTTTGATCAAAACCCAAAAGTTTCGAATGAAAGTACCTGGTTTAGGCCATGGTTGTGAGCTATGAGGAAATTATGAGAATTTCATGGCTTTGGGCCTCAAGCGTGGTGTTCAAATGGAAGAATAAGAAGATTTCCTTTTGCATACAACAAGTACTCGAAACTAGATTTCTAAGGAATATATATTCGACTATTTTTTAATTTATTATGTGTATGGTTTTTTACGTTAATCGAATGTAGGTTTTATATCAAATATAAACCTCTGAGTTTGATGTTCAATGAAAAATAGTAAAAAAAGGGAAAAAAAAATTGAAAAATAATAGTACCCTCCGTATTTGGGTCTACATTCTATCAAAAAAAAATTTGAAATCCGATAAATACTCAACAAGTTATAAGCTATGTAGTTAAGGTATGTCAAAATTATGGTTTGGTCAACTTCAAACGTTAATAAAATATGCAATAATCATGATAATGTCATCAAACCAATTGCATTCCCTCCATATGCATGTTACAAAACTAAATTTGAAAGAATCACAATCATATCTATTTTACAAAAAATATTATGCTCTATGAAAACAATGTTACTATTTGAAAATGAGGTTTTCAACACCATACCAATTTTCGTGGGAGAAAGAAAAAAGTATTCAAATAAATTATATATATATATATATACAACCATATGGTCATATACTCTCTCTCTCTCTCTCTCTCAATCTTTCTCACTCAAGCCTTTTTCGGATGTTACATAGTGCGTACGTTCTCTAGTGCATGCGCACTATAGCGCATGCACACTATTCAAGTCATAAATTTGAATAGTGTGTGCGCACTATTCAAGTCATAAATTTGAATAGCGCTAGCACACTTTTTTATGCATTGGAATGAAACAAGCCTAAGGTTTGGATTTTCTTTGGAGATCCAACCCAAAGGCTTGGAGGATTCAAATAAGCTTGAGACGTGTTTTCTAGCAGACATACAAAAAATTCACATCTTTTCTTCTGTGCTCCTCGTCAGGTTTACGTGTGGTTCAATAATGTCAAAATCAAATGATGTAATATTGTAGATCTCTCTATTAGCTATCTAACCATATAATTTATTTTGAATTCTGATTATGTTAAGCTTTTCATCTCTAATTTCTTTTGTATGTATGTCCATTTTTTGTCAAAAACCAACATGTAGTATTTTGGGCATAGATTTTGCCTCGTTCGTCAAATTTTGCAACAAGTTACTTTTTTAGAAACTAGACTCCATTATACACACTTTTTAAAAAAAAATTATTTTCGATTAGTTTTCAATGATTTCTAGGGGGAGCACATAGAAATTTCATGTTTTTAGGATATGTGCACTTCGAAAATTCATAAAAAATTATCCATTCATCAAAAAATAGCAGAAAAATTTGCAATAAACTACGTGGTGTTAGCTAACTTCTCACTGGAGCGATTAAATTTTTTTTTTTAAAAAGTTAACATTTTAGGGGGAGCACACTAGATGCTATGTTATGTTTTTTCACAAAAAATAGGACCACTTTTTGTGCTCCCCCTTTTTGAAGGCCTTAATCTACATCATTTTTAAAAAAATTAGTAGTTTAGAAAGTAGATTCAGAGTATTACAACTCTTGTTCTGGTCACATCTTAAAATTTTGAGTCTAACTATCTTCAATTTCTCGTTGAAGTTCAAAGTTTGTTGATTTCAAAAAAAAAAAGTATCATCTTAAACCCCCTTTTTGGTCACCCATCTTTGTGCCCTTACCCTTTAATCAAGTAGGTGTGTCATTCCTTTCAATCTCATAGATATGACCTCTTTGAGAATGTGGGTAGCCTCAACCTTGTTAGGTCTTAAAATTAATCTACTCAAATCTTAGAGCATACTTAAACCTCAAGCCAAGGGATGTTGTTTGTGAAGGTAAAATGAAGGTTCATTAATAGATTAAAGGGGTCTCTAGGTTAATGAATGAGAATGGATAAACTCTATTGCAATTTAGGCTTAACTACACCTAGGAGGATGTTCCTAGAGGTATCCTATGTACTATTGAAATGCTAGAAATATAAAAGGTGCAAAATTTGTAGTTGTATCTAAGGTAAATTTAACCCCAAACATTATCACTAGGCTAAAGGAAAGCCAACTATTGGTTTGAACAAGATCTTTTACCTAACTAGTTCACTTGTACGTCCTATTCACACATGATCTTGGAGGCTTGAGTCTATTGGTGATTCTAACACCAAATACATTAAACTCCTCTATGTATCTTATTAATATTAGTGCAATAAATGCAAGCTATGAGTGCAAGTATATAATTTACAAATGATTTTATTAAAGCTAAGAATAGTGTATTCCTATTTTAAGTTATTATATCATATAGTTCACAAATCCCCAAACTACTTCCTAATCTACTAGTAAATGATTTGTTATTGTAAGATTTTGTTACAAGTAGTAGTTGTTGTTGCACCAAAATATCAACCCGTTAATGCTCGATACAACCACTAGACTTCTAGAAGACACGGGAGGCAGTTAAGCCATGTCGTGAACCCTACAAGGGACACTGGCCCACTTCCAAAAATCCCCCTCCCAGCATCACTCTTCGTGGCCTTCATGGATTCGAGCTTGTGACCAAGATCTGATACCACTTGTTACAAGTAGTAGGTGTCGTTGTACCAAAAAATTGACTTGTTAATTCCTGATACAACCACTAGACTTACAGAAGACACAGGAGGTAGTTAAGCCATGTCGCGAACCCTATGAGGGATGTTGGCCCTCTGCCAACAAATTATATATGATTGAATCATTGGTTCTTATGACTGATATCTTTCTATTTGGGAACATAGTCACAATTTATCAAAAGTAAAGCCATTAATAACATGATCTATGCACTTATATACATAAAATGGATGTTATCAATAATAAAACATGTTTATGAATCCATCAAAAAATTGGATAAATTCAAGCGTAATATTAAAAAACACCATTACAATGCTTGCAATGAATTAAAATACCACCATATCAAATTTGACATTATACTTATGCCAAAAAATGTGGAAAAGAAGAAACCCTAGATACAATTGGAAGAATCTTTTCAAGAAATAGAAACTATCATGAAGAGAGTCTGTTACATATAAGTTACAAATTTAATCTCTTTTTGGTTTCATAGAAATATTTCTCACAAGATAAGATTGACTAGCATAATGTGAAACCTTATATCAGTTTGGTAGTGCGGTAATAGTAAATAACAAAACATGTATTTGATTGCAAAAAAAACTTATATATAGCAATCACATGGGCACAAATCAAATGATGAGAAGTTCCAAGATGTTTCATTAACTCTCAAAGATTCATGGGGTGACCCCACAATAGTGGGTTACACTTTTTTAGACATGCTGATTTTTGCTGAAATAATAGATTTTTAATAAAATATAATTATTTAAGCCTTGAGAGGTTCCATTTGAAGGAATTAATTACAAATGGTTAGCTCAAATCCTCTTAGATAAAAAAACATTGATATAACATCTCGGAGCCAATTCCTAAGAGGGTCACTGGTAAAAGAAAGGAGACCAAAGAGGTTGATACAAAGGCTGATTCTAGCAAAAAGAGGAAGAAAAATAAGAAAAAAATCTCCGATAGTAGTGATGAAGAGGGAAATAAAAGTGACGAAGAGAGAGATTTGGTCGAAGGAGATGAAGCTAATGAAAATATCCCTCTTTCTCGGGGAAAGGGAAGCATCAAGGAAGAAAATGTGGAGGTGGATTCTGGAAATGAGGAGAGAGCCCAGGAAAAAGAGGACAAGAATTTTCAAGAGAAAGAGTAGGAAGAGGACATGAACAACATTATGGAAGAAGAAAAAGAAGAGGAAGGATTTGAAGAGGAGGAAGATGATGCCCAAGATTCCCCTTATCAAGATGTTATGGAAGCTGCTCAGGCTTTTCCTACTGATGAAGAAAAATATGAAGATCACATGGATACTGAGGATGGTAAGGTTCTGGCTAGCAAAGAGGATGGTAAACACCAAATGGAGGACACCTTGGGCCCTCTGGTGGGTCAGGCTAAAGAGGAAAAAGAGGCTTGTCAGAACTCCCCTGATTTGGATGAAAAAGAAAAGGATCATATTGAAACTGACGAAGGTATGGACCGGGCTACCAGAGAGGAAAGAAATAGTCATAAGGAGGACACCTTAGGCCTCCTGATGGGTGCTAATAATCTGGAAGAGGTTAACAAAGTTGATGGTTAGGGAACTATTTTGGAGTGGATTAAGCGGGAGATGCAGGAGATGAAGCTCCACCTTTAGGCAATGGAAAAAACTACAATTACCTTGACTACTAAGATGGAGAAGCTGGAGAATAAGTTTTTGGATAAGGTAAATAATAAAAATTGGAATGAGGATATTGTTGCTGAAATTAATAAGGCTGTTGACAACAAGGTTAAAGATATAAAGGCTAAAATCAGTAACAACGGTAACATGATAAATGAGGTCCTGAGTCACAGCAATGAAGGACTTAGGACTACTGTTATCAACCTAAACATGTTGCACAACTACCTGGAGAAAAGTCAGCTAGAAAAAATGACTATAACTATTGAAGATGATGCTGGGAATGCTGGTCCAGGAATGAGAACTAGAGGGCGCACTCAAAGGAAGATCTCTAATAAGCCAAAGGAATTGAAGGACCTGAAAGATGCCATCGAGAAGATGGAGGACTTGCAGAAGAAGGCAAAGAAAATGATAAAAAATAAATAGTCTAGTCTATCTGGCTACTGGGTGTTGCTGGTAGTTTTGCTAGTAACTATTTTTCTTTGCTTTTGTTGTCATTTCTAGCTTTGTTCTGGGTCCTTCTTTTGTTTTTCGAGCAGGCGTTTCATTTTGAAAGACTTTAATTCTTTATCTTGTTGCTCTTTTGTAAATGGTTTCAGGTTCCATTCAAAACCTATTTTTACCTTATTCAAAAATATTTGTACTCCTCATTCATACCTACAATGGAATCTCCTTCGCACCTATTAAAATGCTGACAAAAAATCACTTCGACTTTATCTTTTGGTAGATCAAATGAAACCATTTGAAAAAATTATCTATGTAGTAAGGTACTACTAAGAAAACTCTTTCCAATGATTATAATATTAATATATATTAAGTTTATTATGACTTTGTATTTTTAGTTTTACTAAACATAGGTATTTCTCCGTATGTCTACCTCTATGTTTGACACTTATGGAAAAATAGTAAATGAGAGAAAAAAAATTATAAAAAATATCTATGCCCTAGGTATTGAAGTTCCCTTTCTATCCAAAAAAATAAAAATGAAATTTGACAAATACACAAGAAGTTATAAGCTATGTAGTCAAGGTATGTCAAAATTATGGTTTAGTCAACTTCAAACGTTAATAAAATATGAAATAATCATGATAATTTCATCAAACCAATTGCATGCCCTCAATATGGACTTTAAAAAATTAAATTCGAAAGAATCACATTGATATCTATTTTAGAAAAAAAAGTTATGCTCTATGAAAACAATGTAACTCTTTGAAAATGACATTTTCAGCAACATACCAATTTTCGTGGGAGAAATAAAAAACCAATCAAATCAATTCAAAAATAAAAATAAAAAATATATCTAAAATCTAGACATAAAATCCTAAAAGACTCTAATTTACTTCATCTTCCAATTCTAAACGATTTCACGAGAATATGCATTCGAATCTGAAAGTTTTTTTCAAAATGTAGAGTTCAGTGTCCTTTCAAGCAAAAAAGTGTAACCCACTATTGTGGGTTCACCCCATGACCAAGAAAAAGGGGGCGAGTAGACTGATAATAGCTTTGAATGTATACTTGATTAGTACTTTGACATGGGTATCTATACCTCTAAGGCATTATTTCCCTAGTTGAAAACAAAAATGATGGCTTGGAAGTACTATATGAAGCATGGTAGTATATTATTTAGAGATAGGAAATTTCGAAGGAATCAAATTTCCAAAGCTTGGCAATGGGACAAACACCTATAAAATCCTTAGGAAAATCCCTAGAATGGTGTATGCCATTACTCCTAATTTGGTTTTAGACATCTTGGATGAGTGGGGGTAGATATAATAGTGAATTGGGGACTATGATGATTTCCAAACCAATTTATGACCTTATTGGCAGTTTGTGGTATATTTAGAACCTCATTTAGCTCACTAGACACATTGAACATGACTTTCCTCATCTTGCCAACACTTTGACAAGTTTCGATAACCACTCTCATTCTTGATAAAAATTTTGCAACCATCCAATTTATTTTGACAAGGACTTATTAAGACCATATTAGCAATCTTCCCTTTGTTGAAAATTGAGAGCCAAGTGTTGACCAAGGTCTTAAGACATCTCTAAAATACTTTTGACTGCATATGAAATACTTTTGAGAGGACTATAATTTAAAATAGTAATATGTTTTTCTTTTGCATTGATTTAAAATGGGGAGGATGATCTAACTGCTTTAGAAATGAAAATACAATTACACACAAATAATACTATTTAATCAAGTAGGCGTGTCATTCCTTGCAAGCTCATAGATCTATAACCTCTTTGAGAATGTGGGTAGCCTCAAACTTGCTAGGTCTGAAAATTAATCTACTCAAATATTAGAGCATAATTATACCTCAAAGCCAAGGGATGTTGTTTTTGAAGGTAAAAAAAAGGTTAATTAATAGATTAAAGGGCTCTCTAGGTTAATGAATGAGAATGGATAAACTCTACTGCACTTCAGGCTTAACTACACCTACGAGGGTGTTCCTAAAGGTATCCCATGTAGTATTGAAATGCTAGAAATATAAAAGGTCCAAAATTTGTAGTTGTACCTAAGGTAAATTTAACCCCAAAGATTATCACTAGGCTAAAGAAAAGTCAACTATTGGTGTGAGCAAGATCTTTTACCTAACTAGTTCACTTGTACGTCCTATTCACACGTGATCTTGGAGGCTTGAGTCTATTGGTGATTCTAACACCAAATACATTAAAGTCCTCTATGTAGCTTATTAATATTAGTGCGATAAATACAAGCTATGAGTGCAAGAATACAATTTGCAAATGATTTTGTTAACGTTGAGAATAGTGTATTCCTATATAAGTTATTATATCATATAATGCACAAATCCCAAAACTACTTCATAATCTACTAGTAAACGATTTGTCATTGTAAGATTATATATGATTGAATCATTGGTTCTTAGGACTGATATCTTTCTATTTGGGAATATAGTCATAATTTTTCAAAAGTAAAACCATTAATAACATGATCTATGCATTATATACATAAAATGGATGTTATCAATAACAAAACATGTTTAAGAATCCATCACAAAAATTGTATAAATTCAAGTGTAATATAAAAAAATACCATTTACAATGCTTCCAATGAATTAAAATACCACCATATTCATCAAATTTGACATTATACTGATGCCAAAAAATGTGGAAAAAAAGAAACCCTAAATACAAATAGAAGAATCTTTTCAAGAAATAGAAACTATCACGAAGAGAGTCTATTACATATAAGTTACAAATTTAATCTCTTTTTGGTTTCATAGAAATATTGCTCACAAGATAAGATTGACTAGCATAATGTGAAACCTTATATCACTTTGGTAGTGTGGTAATAGTAAATAGCAAAACATGTATTTGATTGCATAAAAAACTTATGTATAACAATCACATGGACACCAATCAAATCA
Source organism: Chamaecyparis obtusa (assembly GCA_027943335.1). Classification (NCBI taxonomy): domain Eukaryota; kingdom Viridiplantae; phylum Streptophyta; class Pinopsida; order Cupressales; family Cupressaceae; genus Chamaecyparis; species Chamaecyparis obtusa. The sequence goes on from BSBK01003814.1 coordinate 415,061, forward strand.
TGAGAAGTTCCAAGATGTACCATTAACTCTCGAAGATTCATGACTAAGAAAAAAGGGGTGAGTATATTGATAATAGCTTCAAATGTTTATTTAACATGTAGGGGGAATACAAACATCTAGATGCACATGGCCAACTACAATCACATCTCATGGACATGCCATGAGTAACTTTTGGGGGCTAACACTTTACGAGTACAATACAAGAAAATATGACCAAAAGAATGCATAAATAGGTTTTACAAGAATTACTAGGGGTGTCGTCTATATACCCAAATACATGTGAGGTCCAAGTCCATAAATGTGAGTGTTATCTAAAGCATGTGATTAGGGTCAAACCCCTCCGCATTTCAGTTTGTTATCTCAAACAAAGTTACATCATAATGATAAAACATCTTTTGATGTGAGTATTTCAATTACTCAAATAATTTTAGTAAGGATGAAATCCTTTAACAAACTTTCTAAACACTAAAAATAAAGGACATTACTAATTCTCAATATCATAATTAGATGAAAGGGAAGTGCATACGTATCTAACTTCAATAGTAAACGAATAAATTGGATCACTTTTTATTTTCAAGATCACCTAAAAGATGTGAGTGGGGAGCATACATAATCAAACCTAACCATGTTAATTCTAGAAACCCAAAATCAAATGGGGTATATTTTATAGTTGAAGTCTTTGACAAGTGGGTTTGTATAAAACAAGTTAACAGCTTGCAAAGCGTTCTTTAACAAACATCATGTACGCAAGAAGCAACAGATAGAAAGATTTGGACGGTATAGCTTAAAATTTGGAAATGCTATTCAATATTTTTAAAAATTTTGGGGGGGGGTTTACCTGTTCTTGCTCATCAAAAGTTTTGTTTCAAGAGGCCAGGAACCCATCATTTTCAATGGACAAAAGCTGCTAACGCTGATTTACTTAAGAGCTACGATGGTAATGATTCACTGAACTTGGTAGATTAATTCATATCGATTACTATAATGCAAAATTCAAATTTAGGAGATTGTGTACCATCGCAATCTCCCAAATAAAGTAAATGCTGTCCGCCAAAAACGTGTTCTATATGCTGCAGCTGCTGCACACCACTTCTATTTTTTTAAACTCAAAATTTGCTGTCCCGCACAGAAAACTTTACTCCATTAGCCCCCAAATCCTTTCTTTAAATTGGCCTGTTGAAAACCACTAATAGTACATCAAAAAATCGGTGTGGTTGCAGAGTGGCTCTGTGTTTACAACTTCTGTCTCTGTAATATCTCTAAAATCAGATGGCTATGGCGGTTGAATCTCCATCAGTAGGTAGAAACATCCCAAGGCGAAGGAATGTGAAAGCGGCCATTGCTTCATCTCTCTTTAAATCTGTAAAAGCACTTTTAAGGCCACAAAATAAGGTCTTTTAGGGTTTGTTCTGCCTCCTCTTCCTTGTTATTCTACATACGGTGAAGTGCAAGCAGATTGTTGGTGTGGTTTCAAATATGTATGGGAGGCCAGGAAAGGAGAGTGAATTGGGTTTTTTTGGAGGTTGCTCTGCCTTCTCTTCCTCCCCTTTCAACTGATGTTCTTCAACAGTTAAGTGTTGGCAGGTTGAAATATGTTGAAGTTAAGGAATCTTGATCATTTTGCATTTGTAAAAGCTTCTCAGAATTTCAAGAAGCTCAAACATCTGGTTTGTAAATGACTCTCACATGTGATCTAATGTAATATGAATCACATTTGCCATATATTTCAGATGAGGAAATTGACAAATTTTTAAGTTTAGAGGGCTTTGTCTTCTCTCTTGTAAATAAAATCATGGGATCTAATGTATTGCCCATCTTAACAAATTTGTACAGCATTCTGAAATTGTGGCGTGGATCAAAATTATGCCAGGAATGTGTTGTGGAGGGTACGTACCCACATCAAAAGGCATTTAAATTTGCTATAATAAATACCCCGGTCATACCCCAATTTCATGCCCAAACAAAGCTTCCATTGCGCTTTCCAGTTCTTAGTCTTTCAACGGATTACTAATTTGCTTTTCCCAAGTGCATTACAGGGCTTCTACGACTGAGCTACCAACAACTGGACCTCCCACTTTAGCTCTGATGGCTTGCAACATAGCTCCTTATATGTCTTTGACTCACTCGTAAGATCATAATACAAAAACAAGTGACACCTGATTTACTATTGCTTTTTTAATAATATGAGGTGGATTTAATGGTTTGGGATCTCTACGGGTTGACATCAAAATTAATAATGAATATAATTTTGATTGGGAGAGATGGAGGTGCCCTAGCTTGGTTGCTATGCGTGGGATTTGTGGATGCATTTCAGCAGCGGGGTAGTTTTTTGTTTTTTGTAGTGGGTTTTGTTTCTAATTGGTGTCTACGGGGATTTTTTCAGTTTGTTGGCATTTTGGTTTTTTTTTTTTTTTCCTGGCTTCAATCTTTGCATGGCAGAAATTTCTATGGCATTAGTTGTGGAGCTTTCTCGCATGGACAAGGCTCATAATGGGTCCTCTTCAAGCATGCATGCACAACAAGCAAATACGTTTTATACAAGTGTTGGCCCTAAAATGAAGAAGGTTAATGGGTGTCTTCCTAGAACCCAGGATCGCCCAGTTTTGGTCATTTCTCCTTATTTGGTGGAAGAAGATGTCTCATATTGGAGCAGACATGCTCTGATCTGCAAGTTTCTCGGCATTCGCATTCTTTTGTCCACTTTGGAAGTTTGGATTCGGCGTTCCTGACAGATTGAAGGAGATATGGAAATTATGCTTGTGGCAAATAGCTATTTTATGGTTATTTTCTCGAATATGGCAAATCGCAATAGAGTTTTTGAAGGTGGCCCATATTTTTATAATTAAGCTAGATTATTCATAGAACCAAGGCATGCATGTTTTAATTCAGCTGAAGAGATGCCTTCTCAAGTTCCTATTTGGGTTTGTCTACCTCGCCTCCTCCTGGAGCTTTGGTGAGAAGACATCTTACGTAAAATTGCTAGTCTCTTGGGAAAACCTGTTGCGGTTGCTACACAAACCCTTGATACAAAGGTGATTTCTTTTGCCCGGATTTGTGTTGAGATAGATCTGAATAATCCCCTGCCGGATTCCATGGAAATTTGTTTGGGATCTTCATCGTGGATTCAGCAGTTAGATTATGAATCTCTATCTTTTCGATGTCAGTTTTGTCATGAGTATGGCCATCTCCTGCGACAATGCACTAAAGTTCGTAAGGAAGCTCATTCCCCCTCTTCAGAACCTAATACTCTGGGTAAAGAGGACAAAGGGAAAGCTCCCATGATGGCCAAACCTCTAGGAAAGGACAAGGAAGGATTTGTACCAGTTAAAACTAAGGCTAAAGGACGAGGTCAGAAGAGGACATTCAAGGATAGATAGACAGATGGAGGCTTTAACAGGTTTGAGGTGCTGGAGAATTTAGCTTTGGAAGGAGTCCCACATGTGGTCACTTCTAATAGTGTTGGGCTCAGTATGGAGGTTGTACTAGTTCAGGCTATTCAGGGACAACAAGTGGCTCAAGTGACTTTAAATAATTCCATAGAGGATGACATTATTTTGGCGGATTTAGCTAAAGAAGTTTTAGTTTCATCTCAAAATAAGGGTTCATCTCACAGATTGGGAGTACAACAATGACCCCTTAAGAAAGGACTTGCTGATAGCTCCTCAAAAGGGCAGAAGATGGACCTTGAGAAGATAAAAATGACTGGAGATCTATTGGTGGAATCTGGGTTTGTTAAACCTATTGATGCTTACTTTTCTCAAACCCCTCCATGATCATTCTCTCTTGCAATGTGAGGGGTTTGAATAGCACCTGTCGTCAAAAAGCTATTCATGATTTGATTGCAATTCATTCTCCGGATGTCTTTTGCGTTCAAGAGACTAAGGTTTCTGTTGAGGTTATGCATCAGTATGCTCCACGCATTTGGTACGCCAGTCATTGTCAAAGTATTGGTTTGCAAGGCAATTCTGGAGGTTTGGCTTTGTTCTGGGACCCTCAGAAGATTTCTCCCCATTGGTGGATTTCTAGTCATTACTCAATCTCTATGGTGGCTACTGCCTCGGACTCTGGTGAGACTATTCTTGTGACAAATTTTTATGCCCCTATTGACATTCGTGGGAAGATTCATCTCTATGATCACATTAGGTATGTGCATTCTTGTGCTCCTTATTTTCCTTGGATTTTAGGAGGCGATTTTAATTCTATTTTAAGTCTTGAGGAGAAAAGAGGAAGTTGGCCTAGGCTTGGCCCTGCTTCTGATCTTTTTCAAGCCCAGGTGGATGTTCTTTCTGTTATTGATGTTAAGCCTTCAAATGGGGTTTTCACTTGGATCAATAGACGGAGTGGTCAGGAAGCTATCTCAGAATGTTTGGATAGGTTTCTTGTTTCTTGTTATTGGGTTGGAGGTGGCTTGATTACGAGTTTTGAAATTCTTGATTGGAGAGGTTTTGATCATTGGTCAATTAAGTTCTCTTCTTCTCTTGTTGCACTCCCTAAGAACCCTTCTTTTAGATTCTAGCTTATGTGGCTCCAAGACTCGTCCCTTTATGATTTGGTGGCTAAGTGGTGGAGGGAGGGTGGCCCAGCTTATGGCATAGCTATGTTTGTCTCTGAGAAGAAACTTAAATATGTCAAATATCATCTTAAGAGATGGAATACCTCTTGCTTTGGAAATCTTCAGTCTAGAAAGAGGAATGCTCTAGATCATCTTGCAGTGATTACTCACCAAATCAGGGACTCTGGGCTTACAGAGGCTCTTGGTAGGGAAGAATCCCAGGCTATGTGGGATGTGGAAGAATGGGAACTTCGGGAAGAGATTTACTAGAAACAAAAGGATCGCATTAATTGGTTGTAGGAAGGGGATAGAAATACTACTTTTTTTCATCATTCTGTTCAGGCTTGTCGTAACAAAGGGTATATTTCTTCTCTTGTTACAGCAGAAGGACCTTAGATTTCCTCTTAGTCTGCTATGACCAAGGAAGCCCTTCAATTTTATTCTACCCTTTTTGCTGAAGATTCTCAACCTGTAGCTGAGGAGGAGAACTTGACACTTTCTTGTATTCCCTCTCTTATCACCAACACAATGAATGATTATCTTATTCATCCAATTTTGATGTCAGAACTAGAAGAGGTTGTATTTTGGATGAATAAAGGTAAAGCTCCAGGCCCAGATGGCTTCCCTGTGGAATTCAATCAGGAATTTTGGGAGATTATTAATATGGATCTCTTGGAGGTGGTTAAGGAATCCATTCGTAATAAGAAAATGCTTCGTGCATTGAACTCTACTTTACTAACTCTTGTCCCCAAGAAAGAAGGTGCTAACAATCTTGACTCCGTTCCTCCCATTGCTCTTTGTAATGTTGTGTACAAAATTATCACCAAATTGACTGTTGACAGACTCAAGATATGTCTTCCAGTTGTGATTTTGAAGGAACAAGGCAGCTTTGTGGCTGGTAAGCAAATTCTTGATGGGATTGTTATTGCTTCTAAAGTTATTCATTCTATGCATACATCAAAAGAGAGAGCTATGTTCATTAAGTTGGATATGGCTAAGGCTTATGACAGAGTAAAATGGAGTTTTCTCCAAAAGATCCTCTTGGCCTTTGGTTTTTGCCAATAGTGGGTGAACTAGATTATGAGTTGTGTTACTTCAGCTTCTTTTTCTGTTCTTGTGAATGGTGTTCCTTCAGAGCCCTTTGGTGCCTCTAGAGGACTGCGCCAAGGGGACCCTATTTCGCCTTACCTCTTTATCATTCTGGCTAAGGGTTTGGGTCACTTTCTTAAGCTTTGTGCTCACTAGGGTTTGATTCATGGGTGAAAATGGGGTGTTGGCTTGCCTCTTCTTTCACATCTTTAGTTTGTGGATGATACTTCATTTATGAGACAGGCCCATCTTCAGGAAGCTACTTCTTTTAGGCATGCTTTGGATGTTTATTTTGCACCTTCGGGTCAGAAAGTTAATGAGAACAAATCCTCCATTTTTTTCTTCAATACTCCCGAGGCTATTTAGAGATGTATTGCTTCTATTTTCAGGTTCTAGATTGGGTCTCTTCCCTTTGTTTATTTGGGTATTCCTCTTACTGTTGGTAGACATCCTAGATCTTCCTAGCAAGTTTTCCTTAATAAACTACGACAAAAAGGTTAACCATTAGACTTATCGATGGCTATCAATTGCTACTCGCCTGACTCTATTAAAGTCAGTTATTCAAGCCCTTCTTATTTACAGGTGTTTTGTTCAGGCTACTCCTATGTATTTTCTTCGGTAATTTGATGCTCTTTCCCATTAATTCCTTTGGAATGGGAACCTTTCAACTTCTAAATGGAGTCTGGTTAAATGGGAAACAATGTGTAGACCTCAGAAGGAGGGTGGCCTTGGCTTACGATCAACTATTTTAAATGGAAAAGTTCTCGCTGCAAAGCTTTATTGGCGTTGGTGTACTAACCGGCATTAACTTTGGGCTCATATTCTCACCCATAAGTATTTTCCAGATATTGATGTGGTTGAAGTTCACCACTTTCCTCTGGAAGGGAGAGGATCCGTGATTTGGAATACGCTAAAGTTTGAAGCTCAGTTGGTTAAAGATGGTCTCTTTTGGATTTGTCATTCGGGATCACAAGCTTTATTTTGGCTTGACTCTTGGGATGGACACCCTCCTATCCTTTCTACTCATCCACAGCTCCATGCCCTCTATCAAAATTTTAGTGCTGCTGGTTGGGACACTGTTGATTTTTATAAGATAGGGTGTGTTAGAGGTTTGGCTCCTTCCTTTCGTTGGAAACACCCTTCTAAATGGCCTCCAGGAGGATTTGAGGAGGATAGGAAGGAGTTGTTTTAGATTTTGCAGTCTTGTGAGTGTACTACTTTGGTAATGATGTTCTTGCTTGGGACAGCAAGGATTTGTTTGGGAAATTTTTAGTGTCTGCAGGATATGTTGAGCTTTTCTGGCAAACATTGGGGGACATTCAAGTGCCTTGGTGGAAGCAAGTCTGGTACAAGTTTTCCTAGCCCAAATACAATTTTTTTATGTGGTTGGTGGTCCATAGTTGGTGCCTTACATGGGATAATTTATGCAAGTGTGGCTTCCAAGGACCCTCAATGTGTGTTCTATGCCAAACTAGTGAAGAAAATGTCTCTCATCTCTTTTTCCAATGCTCTTTCACTAGACATATTTGGCACTCTTGGTGGAATGTGTGGAACCAATCCTATTGGCATGTTTCCTCATTGGCAGAATTCTTTGCTCGCTGGGGTAAGGCTCCTATGAAGACTTCATTCCTTCAAGTTGCCTGGACTCTTGGACCCTCCTTTATTATTTGGCATATCTGGTTGGAGAGGAACCGTCATATCTTTAAGGATGAGTTTTTGGAGGTTCCTCATTTATGGTGGAAAATTCTCCTTTCTTTGGGGGAAACTATTTCTACAAAATGTGACACTTGTGAAGCCATGGAACTAGGGGAGGATATTTTCAATAATCGCTTGAATATTCCCCCCTCACATGGAAAAATGCTAAGAAAGATGTGTAGACATCCCTTGCGAAAGATAAATAGGGTGGGGAAGTGGAGTGCCCCTTTGCAGGGTGTTCTTAAAATCAACATGGATGGGTCTTCCAAGAGCAATCCAAGCCCTACTGGTATTGGTGGTGTTGGCAAAGATAGTAAGGGGGATGTTCAATTTCTATTTTCAATTTATAAAGGTCATCACACTAACAACCTGATGGAGAACATAGCTAATTTGTATGTTGTGAAGAATGCTTGTGGCCTTAGTTGGAGAAGACTTATCTATGAATCTGACTCTCAAGTGGTGATATGTCTATTGTATCAAAAACACTCTAAAGTTGTTAGTTGGAAGTTAGCTTTGATTGCAGACCATATTCATAATTTGTGTACTTCTTTGGAGTCTATTACTTTCACTCATATTCCCATGGAATGGAATAGTGTTGTTGATTGTCTGGCGAAGTGGGCTTCTGACCATATGTGTGATTGGAACATTGTTGATAAGACTCAACTTCCGATGGGCTTGTCCCATCAATTTGATCACTTGGTTGATCTTGATAGGACTATTTGATGCCTTTTCTTTGTTTGTTCTTGTTTCTCTTTCAATTTGAATAAATTTTCACCCCTCTATTTCAAAAAGAAAAAGACATCAAAATTAATGGATGAAAAAAAAATTATATATTATGGTGGATGGTTTAATGCCTTAACAATTGAAATGTTTCCTCTACCTAAGCATTCAATGTTATGGTTTGAGGGAAGTTGGGCTCTAATACTTATAAGGTACCCAACCATAACAACTTAGTTATGATTTAGGATTAGTATAATGCAGTATTTCTCTTTCCATAGATATTACCAATGGCTTTTATACTTGGTTTACAGGGTAGCTTGTGTAAGGATGCTCTTCCTAGGATAAAGACTTTTGATGGTTTATGCTCAAGAAAATAGGATTTATGACTAGTTTGATTGAGATAATTTTGTCAAGAGGTTTGTTAATATATTCATCTTGATCTATAACAATGCTATCATAATCAAAATATTCATCTTGGTTGACATGTCTATCGTCGTCGTCGTCGTCGTCGTCGTCATGTTCGAAGGGTAACAAAAAATACATGATGCATGTTTGGTTAGACTTTGGACTATATACAAAGGACTTTTCAGAGGACTATAGCTTAGAATGGTTATATGTTTTCCCTTTAAGTTGATTTAAAGTAGGGAGGATGATCTAATTCATTTAGAAATGAAGGCACGAAATACACAAAAAAATTGTATCTAATTAAGTGTGTCATTCCTTGCAAACTCATAGATATAACAAAATTAAGGATGTAGGTAGCCTCAACCTTGTTAGGTCTTAAAATTACTCTATTAAAATATTAGAACATAACTTTAACCTCACGGCCAAGGGATGTCATTTATTAGTCTAAAACAAAGGCTCATTAAAAAATTAAAAGGGGTTCAAGGTTAATGAATGAGAGTGGATAAGTTGTCATGCACTTTTGGCTCAACTATGCTTAAGAGGGTGTTCCTATAGGTATGTTGTGTAGGATCAAAGTTATAGAAATATACTACAAGGTACAAAACTTGTAGTTGTATCCAAGGTAAGTTTAACCCCAAACATTATCATTGGGGACTATAATGAATTCGAAACCAATTCCTAACTTTTTTGGCATTTTTATGTGAGTTTAGAACCACCTTGAGTTCTTTCATGCACATTGAACATGACTTTCCTTAGCTTGTCAACACTCTTAGATGTTTCCTTAAGTATTTTGGGTCTTGATGGAAAGTTTGGAGCCATTTAATTTATTTTGACGAGACCATCTTAAGACCTTATTATCAATCTTCCCTTTGTTTGAAACTAAGAACCAAGTGTTGAGAAAAGCATCCTTGAAATAGGGTTTTTAAGATTGGTACCTATTCTGAGTACCCATTAACCTATATTGAAAATATGTATTATAAATAGGACATCAAAATGGGTATTCATAATGGGTATTAAAAATAGGCACCCTATTAATATCCATATAGAATTTCCTGAAAATGGGTATTCAAAATGGGGTTGAAAGGCAAGTTTAAAAAACCCCATTTCAATACCCTTTTAGAGTATTTTTGAAAATTGGTAGTTGAAATTGGGTTTTAAAAATGGGTACCTATATTGAGTATCCACTTTCAGTACTTATTTTTAGTACCCATTTTGATTAATTCAAAATCCATATTAGTACCCATTTAGTACCCACACCACGGAGACCTGGGTTGCCCTTGTAGGCACCATCAAAATTCACTTTAACCCAACCTTCATTAAGAGAATTCCAAGATTTGAACAAGTCATCAAAATGAGATACATTAACCCATCTCAACCCATTAAGAGGCCAACATATGTTAGAATGTTGTGGATACGTAAAACCAATTTATTATGTGACACCATTATGACTTCTTTAGTGGACCAGACATATTAATTTGTTAACCAAAATATTTATTTATTTATCCGCAGTTATAATAGATAGATGAATTAAGTGAGTACTAAATTTTGTAATTTGCCTCACATTATTTAAGCATCGTATTAGAAGTTTATGCTACCATTAACTCACATGAATAGAAATATAAAATTGAGTATGCTTGTTCATTTCCCCATTTATACCATTCAATTGTGGTTGTAATCCACATTAGTATTAGGTTAAGTGCACCAAGATGGTGTGCCAAAAAGTGGCCACCTCCAAAAATAACAAAACTTTTCATAACCCGCTCGGGTTATTCAAAATTTTAAAAAATAGGCTTGGCAAACCCGAGCCTTTTCCAAACCACAAAAAATAATAAAAAAAATTTAAATTATTCAAAATGCGTACGTGTTTTGAGTGTCATAAACTTTTTTTAAAAACCTACATTTTGACTATTTTTCTTCATACCAAAATTGAGTTTGAAGGAGAGAGGAGGAAGAGAAAATGCCAAAACCCGAGTGGGTTCTTGTTGTTGTTGAATTTTGTTGCCATATTGATCATTTTTCAAGCATGTCATGTTGTTGAACAGGTAAGAAATTTTTTTTTTAAAAAAATTGTTTCAATTTCAATTGAGTAGGGTTTGTTGAATTGATTTAAGTTTTCTAATTATTTTGATGTTAGATTCAGAAAACAATCCCCGACCATGAAAGAGACAGCAAAGACCTCTTCAAACAGATGGAAATCTTGATAATGTTAGAAATGAGCAACAAGAGAACCCTCAAAATGTATCCCCATGATAAGAAAACCCTCAAAAAAACCACAACACCTAAAACCCCACCATCTCAAAATCCTTTTTGAACATCCTCAAAATTCACAGTTTTAATGGAATGAAAAAATTGCAAACATTATTGAGCACATATAGATTACCTAGTTTGCGTCGTCTTGCATCTGCCACACAATCGACCACTGAAACTAGTCATCGCTCTCCATGACCACCCTGTAACAAATATTTCACTCAGAAAGAGGCCAACACAAAAAAGAAAGGAAAAATTCCTCATCTTTGAATTCAATTCTAACACTCCTTGTCGTCTACAATGAATTCATAAGTTTTACACACCTGGTCACAAACATTTACAGCGGGTCGCTTTCAGTACTCACAACATGTTGCATGTTTTCTCCCGACATCCCTCAAAAGTACAATATGAAAATATTCCTTATTATTTTTTATTGTTTATACTTGATACTTTTCAAATATTCTATCAGCTAGAATTTTGCTAATTGTGACGGTCTACCACATCCCATTTTCCAATCCCATCCTACCCTCTATTGTCTACCATGTCGATGTCCAATTTAATCTGTCTATCCAAGACAACATGTCTTGTCATGCCACGTCATGATGTTATACTATATGTATACACTATACATACTCTTACCATGTCATTCTTTTGGTTGGATAGCTTTTACTTTTACCATTTCATCCTCTTCAAGAGTATTATGATGTGTACATGTAACTAAAAAGAAATAAGAAAAGTGGTGTGTGTGTGAAAATTGTACCTGATCTGTAGACACAACACTTCAGTAAAATATTAGAGGTTAGCTATAATCAAAATCGTGCAAAATTGAAATCTAATCTAACCAAGTGATTTACTGCCTTCTAGTAGGTGTGAGATTAATGTTCTCAGATTGCTATCGAGATCAGTGACCTAGACGACACCTAAATGAAAGATTTGAATGCAATTGATCTAGATATGATTGAATGCAATTAAGCTATTTTTTTGGATTTTAGATGCAATGATATGATGAAAACTTGATATGGAATCTATGCTAATATGAAAATTGATCTATGATATGCTAAATGATCTAACAATGATATGAAAATGAATCTAAATGAATGTAAAAAAAATAACAAATTGATCTCACAATAGCCTTGATTCACAATAAGCTTTGATTCTCCAAATTCCAATTCTTCAAAATAGTTGTGCAATTCGTAGACGACTTTGGCAAAGTAAGCTTGCAAAATTATGAGATGAATTATGAAGAGCTGAGCCTTAATTTTATAGAAATCCAGGGCTTTGGAGGTGCATGGAAGAAAGCCATAAATCACTCAGATTAACTCAGCTTGATTTTTGAGTTATCTAATAATAAAGATAATTTAATTCACAAAAACATGCAAAAGCTAAGTTTTAACTCAAAATAGAGTTTAGCTTTAATTGATAATTGATAGTTGTCTTCTTTTATGATTGTGCATGTTTTATTTATGAATTAATTTAAAATAAAGTGATTTATGCTCAACTTAACTACTTTTTGAAAATAAATAATTGATTTATGGGTTAATCAATTATTTAATCAAACTTTTATTAAAAATTATATTATTAAATAATGACAACTTGTTTTAATTAATTAAATAATAATTTAATCAATTATTCATAGGATATTGGATTTATTGTCAAAATTAAATAATACAATTAATAAGAGATAGAATTAAATTTAATTAAACAATTAAGTGGCAAGATATTAAATCTAATTAATTAAATATGAAAATATTCAATTAATCAAACTTAGGATAAATGTGATTTCTTGCCAAATAATCATTAAATTAAAGATAATTAAGATAATTAGGAATATTGCTAGGAATATTCCCCGATGCGGAATTTAAGATAATCAATTATGATTCGATGATGTTTAGACATGCCTTAGATTAGGACTTCGATGTCGATTTCGTTCAATTTGTAGATATAGGAGATTAATAAATTTATAGCCCATTTTTGGGGTATTACATTTTGCCCCTCTTTGAATTACTGTGTGAAGCGCAGTGGTTCAAAGACAGTCTGTGTTTGATAGAGATATGAAACTAATGTTTGAAATTGATAATTGATATGAGATAGAAGCTGATTGATATTGATTTGATATGGAGATAATAGGTCCTGAATGACCAAAGATAATGTTCACTATAATAGCAAATGAACCTATGATTGCGAAAAAGTGTCAAAATGCCTGATTCCAAACCTTAGGATTGCAAAGAAGTGAGTGACCGGTTCTAGACTTGATTGTCTTAGCAGAACTAGCAGGTATCACATCTGAATCCTTTAGTTGCCGAAGAACCAAGGAAAGAACACTATGATCCGATGGTTGCAAAAACTGATACAGTTTACAAGATTAGGAGGATACCAGATTGATATGGATCTTGATGAATCTGATATGCCCCAAGTGATGATAGATTTGCCCCGAGTGATGAGGTCTTTTTTGATGAATCAGTAACTAGACGTGGTTTTTGTCTTGATTACTGAGGAAGATATGATTTCCATAAAGATATGATTTCAAATTTGATTACAGACTTTGAATGATGTGCAATACCATGCCCCCTTCGGGATTAAAATTGAAATCTGATAAGAAAAGTCAGCGTTGAGAGTTTAGAAGCATGTTAATTGATTTGAGAAGTGGTTATACACGTTCAAGAACGCATTCTGCATCATTAGAAGGTCCCAAAAGACCAAGTTTGACTAGGTTTGACCATGAGTTGACCATGGTTGACCAAGTTAAAATTTTGATAGTTTGATGTTAGATAATCAGTTAAGTTGAATACTGGATTTCTGTGATGATAGAAGGTCGAATATGCAAGCAGTTAATAATATGAATGATCTCAGATTTTGATTTTTGATCCCAAAAAAGGATTCTACTTGCTATTTCATTGGAGGAACCTTCGTGTGAGATTCAACTCTTTTTAGACTTGAAAATGCGATTTGAAGAATCGTTTAAGCATTGAAGTTCATTTAGCCATTGTGAGATCATGCAACATGCAAAATGCAAAGAGACATGCAAAATGAAATGCAACCTAAGACCTAGGACCTAGTCACTGATCATGTGTCGATTTGTTATCATCATTGAACTTTTAGGTAATCGGATAAATCAATACAATGCCCACTAGCTATGAAACCATAGACATATGAATATCGATTTGTATGCGCAAGAATCAATACAACACCCACTAGTCAACAACCATGGATATATGAATATTGATTTTATTTTTGGAATGTCAGAGTAGATATAAGCACCAAGGCACAAATGCCAGGATGACCTGAATATCATGTCCATTTTGATATAGCAATTTGCGTAAGCATCAAAACACCAAACGTCATGATGACCTGAATATGCCTTGCATTCAAACACATCAAACAGTCAAGAGATCATTCTAAATCCAGTGTGAATTACCCGTAGTGACCCTTTATCATTCACATCCTTAGGTAAGATCGCGTTTCACAGTAGGAGAAAGAACTCACTCAAAAAGACAATAGTTAGATCAAACTTCCTTGAATTTTCTGGGTATCAATGGTCGAGGTACGCATGGCCATCCAATTCGAGATAGAGGCGCTTATAGTCGGACACCATTTCAATCCATAATTGCCAAAGACATTAGATTTTCACATACAAGTAGAAGACAAAGAAAAGATTATGCCCCTAGTCATCGCTCTCTAAATCCTATAAAGGACATCATCGAAGAGCTTGAAGGGACACAATATGCAAAAATCTCAATGCAAATCAGTAAGCATACAAGGAGATAAAAGCATGAAAAGCACAGATTGTTTTTAGTTTGTGTTTGATTGTTGTTGTAGATGCAAAATCTTTTTTGGAGACAAGACTGACTAACTAACTCACACGAAGCTTCAAAGGACTCTGACTAGATATGATACGTCTCAGATACATGGGAGACCATAGGATATGACATTGATTTCCCCCAAGTTTGAACATTGATAGGATACAGACACTTGAGTAGATTGGTGGAAAAACCAGCTTATTGAAAACTAGAAATGCAAAAATAAACCGGGAGATATGTACAAACTAAAGCAAGACTAAAAGCTGGGAAAGACCAAGATTGCATTGATAGATGGAGCATTTTGAAACAAGTGGCACCCGTTTGCCAGGTTTTCACCATCTTGGCAGAGATTCTATTTTTGCTACCAAGGCGCCTGTTTCCAAGTTTTCACCAAGGCACTTTTTTTTTTTTTTGTATTTTTCATTTTTTTAATTTTTTTGTACTTTTTTTTTTTTAGATTTTTTTCAAGACATTTTACCATAGACTGAATGCCTTAGGCATAGAATTTCTTTAGATGGAGAACGTTGATTGGTTCTCAAAGCTATTCTCCTTCAGTCGTTGAGAGTTGATAGGCACCAGAGCCAAAAGTAGCAATGATGACAAAGGGACCCAGCCAGTTGGGTTCGAACTTCCCCTTGCATTCTCGATGTGATTGATTTTTAGGATTTTCTCTCAAGACTAGATCACCAACCTGAAATTCTCTGTGTCTAACTTTCTTGTTGTAGCCTCTAAACATTCTCTTCTGATATACTCTGAGATGATCATATGCTATTTGTCTACGCTCATCTAGTAGTTCAAGTTCTTGTAACCTAGACACCTTGTAGTCATCATCAGTTACTAGACCATGCATTCTAATTCTCAGTGATGGGATTTCAACCTCAATAGGCAGTACCACTTCAGACCCATAAACTAAAGTGAAAGGTGTAGCCCCAGTGGGTGTTCTGATACTTGTTCTGACACTGGCTCTGATACTTGTTCTGATACTGGTTCTGATACTTGTTCTGATACTGGTTTTGATACTTATTTTGATACTAGTTCTGATACTTGTTCTGATATTTGTTTTGATACTGGTTTTGATTGTGTGGGAGCACTAATAGTTATATTGTGCATCTTTCCATGTGGTGGAGGACTTGTGCTCTTGAAAGACATGTCACAAGTTCAAATCCCGTAAGGGGTAGGGTGTGTATGTCTCATTTGTAGCACAGTTAGGTGCTAGGTGCCTCCCACAAGAAGTATGAGATATTCCCATATTGCTGACACCATATGTAGAGCCAAAAATATGTGACTTGTATTGTAGACTTTCAAAAAAAAAAAAATTTAATACATTATTAGATATTATAGTGGTGGTTTAAGATGGATGGACCACCCGCTTTCAAAGCCCAAAAGATGTTCAAAGTTTACTTTAAAGTCCATGATAGAAAATTGGCAATCATTCACCCAAATGAGATAGTCAATAATGTATTTGTCCACTGAAAGAAACATGTTCAATATGGTCATAGTGGGTTTCTATTTTTTTAAATCTAAAATATGATATCATGCACAGTAAACTATTTTCCATTAGCCCCCAAGTCATTTCTTTAAATGTAGCCTTGTGGAAACTTAGTAATACATCTGAATCGGTGTGGTTGCAGGGTAGCTCTCTGTGTTTACAACTTGTGTTTGTGGAATATCTCTGAAACAAAATGGGTAAGGAAGTTGAAAGTCCAGTAATAGGGAGAAACATCCCAAAGCGAGGGCATGTGAAAGTAGAAATTACTTCCTCTCTTTTTAAATCTGTAAAATCACTCTTAACACCACAAATTAAGGTCTTTTAAGGTTTTCTATGCCTCCTCTTCCTTGTTATTCTACATATGGTAGAGTGAAAGAAGGTTTTTGGTGTGTTCTTCAAATATGTTTGGAAGGCCAGGAAAGTGAAGTGAGTTATTTGGGGTTTTGGAAGTTGCTCTGCCTCCTTCCTCTCCTTTCATCCGATGATCTTCAACAGTGAAGTTATAATTCCCAATGATTATTATTTAATTACCATAGAGGGATATATGGATATGGTGAAGAAACTTAGGAATTTTTTTTGGCAGGGTACAGATACTAAGAGGAAATTTGCATTAATCTCATGGGATAAAATATGTAAACTGAAATCTTCAGGTGGCACTAGCATTAAAAATCAATTATGGTAGAACCAAGCTCTAGGTGCAAAGCTTTATTGGAAAATAGTGAATAATCAGGATCTCAAATGGACTAGAATTCTCAAAGCTAAATATTTAGGCAACTTTAATAAGGAAGATATAGTCAGAATTAAAGAGTTCCCAAAAGGCTCGAGAATATGGAACTTCATAGCTAAGTCAAGACATATTATTGACAATAACATATCTTGGAATATCAAAGATGGAAGGAAGCAAGATTCTGGGAAGACTCTTGGGATGGACATCCAACCATCAATTCACAGTTAGGCCCCAATTAGATTAGTCATATTTGTACTTCATCCTGGGGACCATATCTCAGTGACTATATCATCCCTTCATCCTCTGCTACTATAGATGGTTCTTGGGAGTGGAAAGACTTCTCATCACTTCAATTAGATACAAGAGAGGTAGATAAGCTCAAAGCTTTGATCAAAGATAGGCCCTTTCTTCTCAAACAAGGAAAAGATGAAATCATTTGGAATGGGCCAAAATCAGGATCCTACAGTGTCAAAGAGGGTTACAATCTAATAGCCAAATCATTCACATCCAAAATAGAAGAGATCCCAGCACAATTATGTTGGAACAAGGTTGGACTCCCAAAAGTCGGGTTATTTATGTGGGTGGCATCCCAGGGTAGAATTTTAACTGCAGATAAATTTATTAAGATGGGATATCAGGTTCCATTCAGATGCATTATGTGTTTCAAGAATGAAGAGGACGTAAATCATCTATTATTATCCTATCCATTTGCTAAAGATTGTTGGTACTGGCTTTATTCAAGATTAGGATGGTCATCAGCCCCCCCCCAAATAATTTACTCCAACTTTTGATATCATGGCCACAAATCATGGGAGGAAGTTTATTTAGTAATCTATGGATGATCTCTCCATCAATTCTGATTTGGGAGATTTGGAAAGAAAGGAATAGAAGATTATTCCAGGATAAATTTTTGAAATTTGAAACTATAATTAACAAATTGGAGGCAGCCATAGTTGAGGTAATGAATTCTTAGATCCAAACTCAATCACAACAACACAAATTCTTTACTAGTTGGGATGATCAGATGACAAAAAATTGGTTTGGGTTAAAAACTCCAATCACCATAGGCAGAGGAAATAGAAGAAATCAAGAACTAACGAAGGCATGTGTCTGGAAACCCCCCCCAATTGGATGGTACAAATTAAATTTTGATAGAGCTTCTAAAGGTAACCCAGGCCCCTCAGGAGCGGGATGCATCATACATTCTACAACTGGGAATGTGATTGCCAAACAAGCCATACCATTACCCAAAGATACCAACAATATGGCAGAATTTAAAGCACTATTGTCTGGACTGATACTAGCTCGGGAAGTAGGGATCTCAAAGCTTGAAATTGAGGGAGACTCGCTAATTACCATCAATGCAATCAAAGTCAGATCAACCCCAAATTGGCATCTTATGGCAGTTTTAGAGGTAATCTTACAGTTAATGGATAATTTTGAATCGAAAACCATTAACCATACTTTCAGAGAAGGAAACACTAAAGCGGATGAGCTGGCTGACCTGGTAGCTAGAGGAAAAAATTTGAAAATTCTATCCGACATCAGCGAAATTTCAACGGAGCTCATTGAATCTAACCACTAAATCAAAATGGTCAAATCGGGTCCTGATATATTTTTGCCTCAGAAGTTGACAGAACGGCTCCTTGTGGTGATAAGACAGACGTCTTTTCTCATTGTGCATAGCGAGTGTAGGAGTTGAGAACATTAAATGAGGAGTTGGATTAGGACAAGAAGAGCAGATACCTATAGTACATCAAAGAGTGTCGGCGTCCAGACATGAGTTATCTTCTAGCATCGAAAATCTTGGTTGTTTTCAGTCAGTCGCCTCTGGGTAGTTAAATCTCTGACACCAGCAAATCCTATGTGTGCTGCTGCGATTGTGTGGGGCCCAATTTTTATCATGTTAGTCATCGCTAGGTCAAGGAATGAAGAAAGTCTTTCCAGCGAATGGGATTTTGCCTTTACTGCCAAAGCTCAAGGGTGGGGCCTGGTTTTTGGATAAGTCAAACGGTCTTCACATGTCAGAGCATCAACGGTGGTCGCTAAAGTGCAAGGGATTTGTTAGAGCTATGTGAAATCATGCCAGCCGTTGATTCTTCTTTATGGTGTAGGGTTTCAAACTGTGGGTCCATAGTGACATGTATGCATAAATGGCATACCCCTATTGGCTGAAGGAAATAAAGAGGTGGAGTGTTGTCAGTGGGGCTTGCATTAGAGATTTGGATCGATGGCTAGCGTGTGATCGAATGGAATATTCTCTCCCCATGTGATCATGCACCCGCCATCTGATTAGATGCCATTGGAGTTATCTTCTTGCATCGAAAACCTTGGTTATTTTCGGTCATTCACCTCTGCACAGTTAAATCTCTGACACCAACAATTCCTATGTGCACTGCTGCGATTGTGTAGGGGCCAATTTTTTATCATGTTAGTCGTCGCTAGGTCAGGGAATGAAGAAAGTCTATCCAGCGAATGGGAGTTTTCCTTTACTACCAAAGCTCAAGGGTGTGGCCTGGTTTCCAGATAAGTCAGATGGTCTTCACATGTCAGAGCATCAATGGTGGTCGCTAAAGTGCAAGGGATTTGTTAGAGCTATGCGAAATCACGCCGGCCGTTGATTCTTCTTTACGGTGTAGGGTTTCAAACTGTGGGTCCATGGTGACATGTATGCATAAATGGCGCACCCCTATTAGCCGAAGGAAATAAAGAGGTGGAGTGTTGTCAGCGGGGCTTGTGTTAGAGATTTTGATCGATGGCTGGTGTGTGATCACGTGGAATATTCTCTCCCCATGCGATCATGCTCCCACCGTCTGATTAGATGTCATTGGAGTTATCTTCTAGCGTTGAAAACCTTGGTTGTTTTCAGTCATTCACCTCTGCGTAGTTAAATCTCTGACACCAGCAATTCCTATGTGTGCTACTGCAATTATATGGGGCCCAATTTTTATCATGTTAGTTGTCGCTAGGTCAGGGAATGAAGAAAGTCTATCCAGCGAATGGGAGTTTGCCTTTACTGCCAAAGCTCAAGGGTGGGGCTTGGTTTCCTAATAAGTCAGACGGTCTTCACATGTCAGAGCATCAACGATGGTCGCTAAAGCGCAAGGGATTTGTTAGAGCTATGCGAAATCATGCCGGCCGTTGATTCTTCTTTGTGGTGTAGGGTTTCAAACTATGGGTCCATGGTGACATGCATGCATAAATGGAGCACCCCTATTGGCTGAAGGAAATTAAGAGGTGGAGAGTTGTCAGCGGGGCTTGTATTAGAGTTTCTGATTGACGGCTGGCGTGTGATCGCATGGAATATTCTCTCCCCATGCGATCATGCACCCATCCTCCGATTAGATGTCGTTGGTTTGTCTACAGTGGGACCACGTGATGATTCATCATCAAGGTGTTAGGTGGGGATTAGCTGAGCTGGTATGGGATTGTCGTGCCCACCGTCCGATAAGGAAAATATGAGGTGGAGTGTTGTCAGTGAGGTTGGGGCTAGAGATTTTGATCGACGGTTGGCGTGTGATCGCATGGAATATTCTCTCCCCATGCGATTATGCGCCCACCATCCAATTAGATGTTGTTGGTCTGTCTGCAGTGGGACCACGTGATGATTCACCGTCGAGGCGTCAGGTTGGGATTGGCTGAGCTGGTAAGGGAATGTTGACACATCGAGGGGCCTAGAATTTTTAGTGGGGTCACAGCATGGATGATCTAACGATGGGTGCATGGTCTGGTTGAGTCTTGAAGGTATACGCGAAGATGCGATGACCGTCGATCTTCCGGATGCGGGCCCAGTCAAAGTTCTCACCAGTTTGTGGATAAAGTGGGCACTAAGGTTGTGGTGAGGGATGGAGGCTTGTCGCATGTTTGCATGAGCCAGTCTTGAGTTATGCGATCATGCAACAAGCCCTTTGTGGAAACTTTATGTGGCGGCGGTTAACGGTGGTAAAGGGCTATGGTGTGTCGCATGTTCGCATAGCCCTTTTCTTGGCTATGTGATCATGTGACAACTGATGAAAGACACTGTTGTGGAATTAAAGGTGGGTCAGTGTGTCAAGTCTTGCTGATGTGTCCCTTTCTAATTGACCAGTAAGTGCTGAGATGGATATGCATCGTGGGTCCCATAGCCAAGGGCAGGTAATGGTGGTGTAGGCTTATGGGGTGTCGTAGGTTCGCATAAGCCATTTTCAAACTATGCGATCATGCAACATACATCAAGGGAATGTCGTGTGTATTTTGAATCTCAATAGCTTGATCTATGCTTTGGTATATTTTACTATTTTAATATAATATTCGGCCTCGGTCCCTTACCGATCAAAAATAAATAAATAAATTCCCATATGATTTCAGATAATGAATCTCACAAATTTTTAAGCGGGAGTACTTTGTTCTCTTGTAAATAAATTAATGGGGTCTAATGTAATATGTCCATCTTTACATATTTGTAGGGCATTATGTAGCAGGGATTTTACTTGTAATTGTGGCATGGATCAAAATTATACCTGGAATGTTCAGTGGAGGGTAATTACCCACATCTAAAGGCATTTGAATTTGATATGATAGATGTTCTGCTCACACCTCCATTTTAAGCCCAAACAAAGTTGACATTGCGTTTTGTAGTTGTTAGCCTTTCACAACACACAAATTTGTTTTATGAAAAAGAAATACTGATGAAAGCAGATTTCTATTTTGTACAGTTTTAAAAACTTTTTAACTATGACTTAAATAATGTTTCAATATTTGATTGGTATTCAAAGAAATAGATTATATAACAAGTAGGAAATAACATCATAAACTAGCATATATTTATATAAATCAAATCAAGAAATAAAGAAATAGAAGTGCTTACATGCACAGATAATCCTTCAATAGTTATCTTAAAAGAACAATGGACTTACACCTGACAAAACAATTACCCTTGATCTGCAACAAAACAAACCTAATAGAAGAACGCCGCAACCTCTCAATCTACTCACGTTGGGGTTAATAGAAGTTTGTTTGCCCTTTTCACTTGCCTTCCCAAGTGCAATTTTACCTGTGGGTGAAAACACTTTTACCAACCATACACATTTTCCCTTTTATCTTGTTGGTCCTAACACTCAAGAGCATACCTATTCATTTCACTTGTTGCAACGAGGAATAAACTATTAGGGGAAAGATCAGTAGTTAAACAATGAATTTGTCAACATAGATTTGTTATATAAAATACGTATTTATCTATTAAAAATTAAGGTTTGGAGTTGTGAGTTAGTAAATTTCAAAATAGCACATCTATTATGAAGTTTCTTACAAATGTTTTTAAAGATTCAATCAAAATTTAATAATCTAAAAATTGCTAGTGGTTGAAAAAAAATAATTTTTGGTTAGTAGAATATCAGATTTGTTTTAAATATAACTTGCTCTATCTCTAATTGAATTAAAACAAAATTCTGGTTATAAAAAAAATACATGATTATAAATATAACTTATATCCAACACAAATTGTTGAACAAGAGTATTTCACATTTTATGAACAAATTGCATATGCATTATTAGTCCTATAATTGTACACACATACAAAAACTATTTCTCCACTATGACAAAAAATACTTGTTTAAAGGTTAGTTATATATATATATATATATATATATATATATATATATATACACACACACACACACACTCCATGTTCAAGTATATATATATATATATATATATATATATATATATATATATATATATATATATATATATATATATATATATATATATATATATATATACACACACACACACTCCATGTTCAAGTATATATATATCTATATATATATATACTTGAACATGGAGTGTGTGTGTGTGTATATATATATATATATATATACACACACACACACTCCATGTTCAAGTATATATATATATAGATATATATATACTTGAACATGGAGTGTGTGTGTGTGTGTATATATATATATATATATATATATATATATATATATATACACTCCATGTTCAAGTATAGGTCTATTAGAAACAACATTTGGTTATTTTTTATTGACATATGAATTATTTGTTTACACTCTATAGTACAAATATGTTGCTAATAATATTTTGGAAAATAATTCTTTTGTTGTTAAAAAAATAAAAATGTTCTCTATAAGGCTCTCCTATTAGATTCATGTAGACCAACAAAAAGCTTACTACAAGTCTTCAAATTATCACAATTTTATTTTGTTGAGAGTTTTTTATCAAAATCTCATTCATCTAACAATAGCTATAAACAGTTAAATTACATATGAATACTTTTTAGAATTTTTTTTAAAAAAGACACATTTTCTAAATAAATTTTTTTTATTAATTGAAAAATACCCAAAAAAATAAAATATTCACTTGAAAAAACAAATAAACTATACATAAATACTACCATAATGGGATTAACCTAGCTTCAAGCAACTTCAGTGCTCTCATACAACGATTACGTTATCCAGTTTCAGTTCATACACAGGTGGAAATCCATTTTTGGCATAACAGGCAACAGAGTCTCTAAACCCGCGAACACGCACTTTGTTATTGGAATCACAAGATTTCAGTGAACCCGAACGGTTTTTCGCCACGCAACTCAGAAATTTGCACAACTTAACAAACTCGTCCCTGCCGCAATCCACAACAGCATGTGCCACAGTAGTCGCGTACAACTCACATTTCCCTTTCTTTTGATCAAACGAGCACACGATGTCTATCGGTTCGTAATCAGGATCAATTTGGCCACAACTAATTGTCTTTTCAATCAGGTTTTGTCCTTCAAAGCCTGACCATTCAATATCCTCTGCCTCGAACAGAGTCGCTCCTTCTCTCTGCACTTTTGCACCTCCACCAATGACCGCACACACTGTGTCTTGTACAATTCTGAGCTTTAGGTCATTGGAGGGCTTCAGATTCTCCACCCAGTTTCCAAAGGAATACGCCTGCCTCCTGTTTATCCGAGGTAGCCGGTCACATATGACATGCATGAAGCGGCAGAAGAGTTGATTGATCTTCCCATACAGCCATGCTCTCACTGCTGTGCTGAACTCCAACAGTGCTGCTGTGAAGCTCAACAGTGTAGGAATCAGCCAATAGACTTGCCTCGTTTGCAGAAATAGCCCCACCAAGTTTAGAGCCTTGAGCATTTTCTCCTCAGAAATTGACAAGTTTACAGGCAAAAGCAGATCATTGTCTATCTTCTTGACGGTGTGGTTTTCTAGTATTAAACTATCAAGCACTTCTGATAAGCTCATGACACCGCCTGTGGCTACCGATTGCCAAAATTCTTTATACCCTTTCAGAAATACCGTACGGTCGGCTACTTCTGCAAAGTCCAGCAAAGCATGCCAGATTGCATCTGTAATGTAATACCGCATTTCCCCATTGAGATACAACTTGTTTTCTCCCTGTCTCTCTAGATGAAACTTACCACCCAAGTAGGACGACTGTTTCTCGGTCTCGATCGACTGTGCTTCCCTTGGCACAGTCGGCTGATCCGGCGGGACGGTCACATGGCAACGCACCCACTTCCACAGCTTTGCATGTGCTGGAATATGTTGTAGCCGCGAATAGTCTGCAGAGAGGCCCAAAGGTAAGCGGCACCTGCTGAACAACCAGCCTATTCCGCATTGTATCAGAGCCCCAAGTGGTGTCAGCTTTCCGATCTGCCAAAACCCAAGGCAGAGTTGCAGCGACAGCAACACATTGCTCAATATTGCCTTGGCTGACATCCTTCTTCACCAAAACTACAATACTTTTCCTCTTCTACCCAACTCAGTTTCTGTTACGCCTGATGAAGATTAATTATGTTTTATAATCAATAATAGCTAGTGATCTGGTTTTAGGTCTACAAATAATAAGAGTATACGGGACGTTGTTTTTTAACTAAAGTATGCAGAAGGTATCTGATTGTGCTTCTAATATAAGATATGCTTAACCTCAAAAACAATCTGATTGTGCTTCGAAATATAGATATGCTTTAACTTACTCCAGTGTAAAAGGCATATGATTATGCTTCAGATACAAGATGTACATAACCTATTTAGTACTGAATATGTAAAAGACGTTTGATTGTGCACCTATTTAGTACTGAATATGTAAAAGACGTTTGATTGTGCACCTATTTAGTACTGAATATGTAAAAGACGTTTGATTGTGCTTCAAATACAAGCTGTTGACTAAGCTCCATATATATATTTCTTTTCAAGTCTTTTTCAAAGATATTAAATAAAATGAACATCATTTTCTACATATTCAAAAAACTATCCCTTTACAATTATCATAAGTTAAAATAATTATCCAACCCTAACCTTAGCAGTATTTACATTTTTCTACAAGAGGATTTTGTAAGCTACTTTCATTTTATTTTCCAAATGATTATTCGTTTGCAAGTTTTACTAATGTCATCTTTTAGAAAAAAAATGTTTCTTTTGTATGTCCTTCACTTAATTTTTTTTTGTATCATCTCAATATTAAAATAAATTATGTATTGAACACTAGAAATACAATACTACATTTCATATATTTACACCACATATATTTACACCACATTTGTATTGTATTTAGAAGTGTTTCAAACAATTAACTCAATCGTAACCCACTTTAATTTTTAGGTACTCATTTTAAATCATTCTCAACCCTCATTAGTTTGCACTCATGTATGGAACTCTAATATGAATTGAATCTTTTTCACCAAATGCAATGAGTAGGTTTATAGTTGCAATGTAGTCACCATAGATTATCTTCAATACCATAAACTTGAACCTTTGGGTAAATGGTAGAAACAATGATTTTAGGAAAATTTAAATATTTTCATTGTTGTTTTACCAATCTATTTTGTCTTTATTAAGTGTGGTCATGCGAATTCTCATTTGTATATTAGATTATATAAAATTAAAAATTAAGAAATGATAGAAAACATAAATTAGAAGGTTGTGATGTGGATTTTATATAATTTTTTTGGTGTATTATTTATAAAGATCTTTTACTTGGATTATAACAAAAGAAAGACTAGTTTCCTTTGTCAAATGATCTCACTAAATACTACATTATGATCAACTAATATTTATGGTAAAGGCATCTTATCTATTGATAGTCCAATATAAAGATAATATCATTTTAGCCAATTCTAATGTGTTTTCCTTTACCAAGTTAATATTTTTTGGCAAGTTAAAATAAAAACAAGAAATAATGTTGGTAGTTTTACATTATATTTTCATTAATGTCAAACTTGTTATTGTTAGTGATGTCAAACTTGTTGATATCTAAGGAAGATTATTGCCATCTTTGTGTTGTGTAAGGAAGATTATTGACATCTTTGTGTTGTGTTGATCTACTAAGGGGAAGAGATCAATTGTATGTTTTTCTTATATTGCCATGAAAGAGAGAGATTGTTAGCAATGTGTGTCAACCTAAGGAAACTTTGTATACTTGGTGGAGTGTTTTCAACCTACTATGTGCAAGGAGTGTGTTGTCTGGTGTGTGGGAAGATGAAATATGTGTAAGGAGTGTGTTGTTGTCTTATTTGAAATTGATAATTAATTCAATGTTTTAATTTATTCTAATTTATTTATAGTTTCAATTGCATTTAATTGAGATTAGTCCAATTCTATAAGAATTCAGCTACCTTAAGTCCCTGTCCATAGATATGTTCAAGTCCAATAATTTTTAAATGTTACTTTATTGTTATAAAGTTGAATTTCCTATTTTGAGAATTAGCTCATGTTCCACATGTTCTTTAAGTTCTTTATTTAAGACTTGTAGATAAATCACCTTAGTTCATTGAGGATCATCCATTCAATCACAAAAATATTCATAATTAAAACATTTTAGTTGTATTTGAATTTTTTTTGTTAGATTGTGTTATAGTTTTTTTCAACAATATTTTATTAGAATCAAGAAAATATTTTGATTGTAGTTACATTAATTCAATTTTTGAGTGCATTAATTATAAATGTGTATTTAAAAAAACCAAAATGATAAAGGAAAGTATCATTTGCCCAAATGTATGAGATGAAACAAAGGAAAATAATATTATATTTGATGTGTGACGAATTTGGAGAGGGAAAAGCTGCTAAGATTCCTCGGAGATGGACATGCCACTATGTTCATCTATGAAATGAAAGATGGCTTTGAGTGGGCTAGCATTGTGGAAAACCAAACGGCTTTTGATGATGCTCTCAAGAAGCTGATCAAGGAGATCAAGGATAACAGAGGTCCCTACTTTGACAAGCTCGAGTTGTTTACCCATATTCTGGAATGGAAGAAGGTGGTCTGGATGGAGGGCGCTCAAGGATGGACATCCTGGGTGGAAAACTATGATGATGTTCTTCAATAAGAGAACTCTTTTTTGCTGGCTCCTTTTTTGTGATTATCTTCACGAGAAATGTTATATGCTTTGTTAATTTTGTACTCAGCTGTCATATATTGATTAGTTGTAGTGCTTTTGTGGGTTGAGGCGCTGCCTCCCCCTATTTTCACTGTATAAACTTTTTTTGATCCCTCCATATTTAATATAAAAAAAACAAGAGTATGGCATCATATGCACTTTTGATCCAGAAGATGGGAAAGCCCATATAAGAACCACCACATAAAGTATTTTGCATGGCTCTTTACGCATTGGACAATATAAAGAGGTAGAATATGGCATGCGCGCTGTCCTGTACAAAGTGGAGGATAATTTCGGAGAGCCAGTACGACGATCCTCAGCTTGGGATAGAATCCTGTTCCCACTTTCTACAAGGCTGTCAAAAGAATTACTTCTTTAATTATGACAAAATGAGACATTTAAATAAAATGAGATATTAGAAAACAAATATCTATTTGATTTCATTAATACCAAAACCAAGATTATTCTTAGCCTAAATGGAGATGGCAAGCCAAAGGAATATTATTTGCGTAATGGAATGATATGCAAAACAAAAGATCGAAGAGGAAAAAGAGATATATCAAGGAACGTTTTAACCATTAAGAATAATAATAAGCAGGTATTGTGGTTCAGGGGAGAAGGATGTCAGCCAAGTCAGTATTGAGCAGTGTTTTGCTGTCACTGCAACTTTGTCTTGGTTTTTGGCAGATCGGAAAGCTGACAACTGCTGGGGCAGTCATACAAAGTGGAATAGGCTGGTTGCTCAGCAAGTGCCGGTTACCGTTGGGACTCTCTGTAGACTACGCTCGGCTGAAGGATTTTCAAAGTCATTTAAAGCTGTGGAAGATTGTACGCTGCCATGTTTCTACCCGTGTATGAACTGAAATTGGACAATGTAATAGTTGAGTGAGGGTAAATTCCATCGGAGTAGTTAACAGAGAGTAGAAGTTGTTAATGTTTGCTTAAAACAGCCATTCTCTTATAGGTTTAAATGGAACCAGTAATCTCTCTATATTATTTTGTTTGTGCCTTGCCAAGGTAATTTGGCTTGTGTTTCTTGTAATTATCACTTTCATCAAAGAGTGGTACAATGTTTATGCTTGATAGTTTTATATGTTGAAGAATATGGAAATCCAAATATGAGTGAATCCAGATTTATTTGGAGATGTGAAGAATATAA
Source organism: Chamaecyparis obtusa (assembly GCA_027943335.1). NCBI lineage: Eukaryota > Viridiplantae > Streptophyta > Pinopsida > Cupressales > Cupressaceae > Chamaecyparis > Chamaecyparis obtusa. The sequence continues at coordinate 443,325 of BSBK01003814.1, forward strand.
AAATGTTTGTACACTGTCAAAATTGATTAATTTAAACACATTTGTTGTTGGCTGTTCAACTGTCCACTTTATTCTTGGCATCGTTCTCTTGAAGATAACTTTGCATAGTGTCCACACATTGAAAGTGAAGAAGTTTTTTTTTTGGCCGAGAGGCATCTACAATCATAAAATGGATTCAAAAGCATATGTAAACAGGACTAACTTTGGAATAAATTTAACATTGTTAGTTGATGGTAATGGATATGTTGGATGTAGTAAAAAATAGTTGGAATAAATTTAACATGTTAGTTGATGGTAATGGATATGTTGGATGTAGTAAAAAATAGACCATTGAAGCATGTAATGGTTGCAAGTGATACAATTGAAATCTGTAATGATTGCAAGAAATTTCTACAAGCTCATATACATGTTCTGCCTCTTCTTTGGAGGCCTTGAATTTCAAATTTAAATACCCATGTTTCTCTCTTTTCCTTATTGCATCAACTCTTAAAATTTTATACCAGTTATTTCTTTCAAAAAGTTCGGTGGCTTTGCTTTTACATTACAATTTATGGATCTGATAATGGTCTAATATTGATTTGTGGGGCTCGTTTCAAATTCTATACAAGACTTCACATTGTTAGATCATCTAAATTTGTCGTAAGGCACCTTTGTGAGTCCGATAACAAATTTACTGTCTACATCAAATAAATATCCAAGAAATTTATCTTTCCCCCAAATTTTTATTAGGTTTAATTCTAGTATTTATCATGTGGATAATGGCTTATTGTCTCAGTTTGGGTGAAATGGTAAAGAAAGTAGGAAAAAAATATTGTATAAGATGGCCCCACGAAAATTGGTTTCTATGTCGAGTCATGGTAGTGGCTCATTTATTGAGGTATTTGATCTTCTTGGGTACTCATTCATTTCACAAGCACAAAATTCCTATAACATGCGATCGAGTATAATAGCTCCCATTTGGGATGGCATTCCCCTACTCTAAATCTCCTTATTGGAGTGGTGGGTATGCTAGATCTTATTGGATTTCACTAACTTATTTTGGCCTACACTTGATGCAGTTTGGCCATAGTCAGTTGGAGAGAATGTATCCATAACAAAGAATATAGAATATACATGTAATACCTTATCTATGGTATAATTTGTTTTACTAAACACCTTGTTGTTTCATCCTTCATTTCCTCTTGGATATGTTTTATATTGGTTGATCTTTGTTCTCATGCATATTTACATTATACGCTACTATGAGCTTACTCTGTTAGATTACATTCATTCCTTTACACAAATTTTCTCTCTACTCAACACAATGGACCTATATTTCATTTTTTTCATTTACATTGTTAATGTTACATGCATGCTAATATTTTGAATGCTTCTAGCCATCTCTTCAAGTTTTGTGATGATACTCCTTTCCTCCTCTCTATTATCTTATCCTTGTTCCTTTGTGTGTTTCCTATAAGTATGTATTTTTTGTGTGATTAGTGACTGTGCCAAATAATTATTACACATTTGTGCTATTTATGATTGAGTTTAATAAAGATATATATTTCTTGTGTTATTGGTGATTATTCCTAACAAGCATTCTATTCTTGGATTTATCATGTTTATATTATTAGTAAGTGGTCAGGACATGCATACATATGCACATGTAGGCACATGCACATATATGGAATGTTGTCATTTATGGAAACACTTATCAATTTTATGATCGCACATGTTGGATATCATGAATATGTTTGAATGGATTTGATGAAGGAAAAATGCCTAAGTCCACAGACTATTCATGTAATCCAGTCTGACAGAAAAGCTTACTGAGCTTCATAGGAGCTGTATAAAGGCATGTGATCTTAGTGACATGCTTGCAGGACACCAATGAATACATGTGTAAGGTCACACATGTTAATAATGAAGGATCGAAGAGATATGTTTAGTTGATTGGATGCAAAGGTAGTAAACAAAGCATTACTTGTTAGCAATCACTAAGGCCGACCTTGTGAATGGTTGGAAATTTATTTTTGGATGCTATCTTGGATCTAAGGCCGATTGAGGATGTTAATCAAGTGTGCAAGTGTGCTTTAATTAATATGATGTTTAGCTAGAGTAATGCCGACTAGCTTTTGTAATTATACTTCTAAAAGGGTATAAGTATATAGACACTTTTGTAAAGTGTGCAATGATGATGATGATGATGATGATGATGATGATGACACAACTAGATGTTAGATGCAAATTGTGAAGGCATCTAAGAGGCAGACCAGAGATCAAGAGAAAGGAGAACAAGAGGATTTCTTCAAGGAATACTTTGTTAACTCTTTGTATTCAAGACAACAAATTTATTGTAAGTGTTGTTGCACCTATTTTACACCCCTAACAGGGTTTTTTTGCCCTTAACAGGGCTAGGACCTTTAACAGGGTCGATTCCTAAACATGAATCTCATTGTATACATTCCCTAACAAGGATCTACCTATATTATAATAACCAACTCCTAATAGGGCTATAAATCCTAACAGGGTTGCAAGATTCATAGTATAGAATTTAGTGGGTACCATCCCCACCGGGGTTTTTCCCTTAACATCGTTTTGTCAAAAACAAACATGGTGTTATGAGTTCTTCTATGTTTATTTTTATTGCACGGTTGTTTATTTTATGTTATATCTTTATCTATTGCTAAAGGAAGAGAAAAGGGTTTAAGAATTCAATGAAGTATTATAACATTGATTCACCCCCCCCTCTCAATGTTACCAAATCCTAACAATTGATATCAGAGCATAAGGCCCTTGAAGGAAAATCTTAACCACTTTGGGGAGATCAAGATGGATTTGGAAAATCTGAAGACGAATTATGAAATGGCCCTAGAAGATGTGGACATTGCTAATGTAGATAGACTAGATTTAAAGTACAAACTAAGGAAGGCAAATGACTTCATCAAGAAGTTGAAGTAGTAACTTTAACATGAAAGAAAATTGAGAGATGATCTCATGGAAGTACAAAATGAAGAGCTACCAGATCAAGATCAGATTGAGTAGCTAAAACATGAAAAGGATTCCTTGAAGGATGAATTAGAGGTCACAAAATTGAACCTGATGAAAGAACTTGATTCTAAAAAAGAAGAAAATGAAAAGTTGCAAAATCAACTATCAAATATAAGGGATAGGTTGTAAACTTTGGAAAGTGAACTAAGTGCACTAAAGACAAAATATGACAAGGTAGAAAGATATTGCATCACCATTACTAGTGAACTTGATCAGACCAAACGTCGCATAGAGAAACTTCGTGCAAGCATAAAGAAATTGGATGAGAAAATTGACATGCAGAAGCCTATTGGAGACATGAAAAGAGTAGGATTTAATGAAAATCTTGATCAGAAGAAAGATAGAGTTGTGGTGACACTAGTACATTTTACCTAGTTTTTCTACCAAAATTTTTGACCATGAAATAAAAAGGTTTTGGTTGGTCAGATTATAGAAGGAAAACTTTTTTTTTTTTTTTAAGTTATGCCTGTGTTAGTCAAAATTTCAACCAGTACTATGTGAGTCAAAATTTTGACTAACGCGGGCATAACTTTAAAAAAAAGGTATCATTTCTCTTCATTATTACCATGACAAATTTTTTCAAGGGAATTTGCAGCGTGTGAAACACGAATTTGAAGATCTCTGAGACTCTTTTTTACAAATCTAGGCTCGTTGCTTCAATTGGTTGAGCATCATCGGCTTCATCCCAAGGTTTGTCTGGAAATGTGAATTAGAAGATTTCTAATTAGAAGATCTCTGAGACTCTTTGTTACAAATATGGGCTTGTTGCTAGGTATGCATCATGATTTTCCCTAGGCTCTATTCTTCTGAAGGAGAACACAAGAAAATATATCACATTTTTATTTCTTTTACCTATTTTTTTCATGGCTCAATGAGGGTTCCATTATATAATGTTATGGTCAAGGGTTTCTTTGCAATATTTGCACATTTCTCAACTTGAAGGCTTTCTACGTTGATCTCTATTTTTTATTATTCTTCTTTAGGGTTTTCTATTATGCTAGTTTGTTGACATATTTAAATAGTAACAACTTGATTAAGCATTGAAAATAAGGAGAAGCCATGAATGCTCTTTGAGATTTTCGCTCCTCCGTGTTACAATGATGTTTATTTATTTGGTTATAGTAAAGGGAGAAAAACTCTTGGCTCCCTCCTCCATCAAGCATGTGGCTTGTCACTCTATGTTATTTCCTTTTGAAGTTAATTACTATCACTATGTGAAGATTACAAATATGTATTTGGTAACATTGAAGGATGAGAAAAATGGATTTAAGCAGAGTGTGGTTGTTGAATGCCATATGGATACTAAACCTTATCCTGTTGAAAGCCTGGCACTACTTGGCCTCAATCTAAAACTAGGAGAGGGTGAATTTTGTCACTAGGTATCTAGTGATACACTTCTTTTTATCGAGAAGGTATGAATATCAAGTGATAATACTTCCCAATTTGAATAAAATAGCTTAGGAAATCCTTGATATAAGATCACAAGAGCAAGGAAGAACTAGCTTCAACTTATGTGTCTATAATGTCTATTATTCTCAAATAGGAGCTTTGAAATCCTGTGATATAAGATCACAAGAGAAAGGATGAGATTGGCTTCCACTTATTTCAATAATATCTATTGTTTTCAAATAGGAGCTTGGAAATCCTTCTTATAATCAAAGGATGAGATTGGCTTCAACCTATGTTAATAATATCTATTATTTGCTGCTCATTATTTTCTTCATTGGTGTTTCATTTTTGTAATTAAATGAAGATTGACCTATTACTATGCTTAATGCTTAAGAATTGATGATTTTATAAGATTAAATGCATGAAAATACCAAGGACGTATCAATAACCTGATACCTCAAGTACTTATAATCAGTATGCTCGACAAAAAATGACTTAGTAGTAAAAGCATAAGGTTGCACATCCACATCCACATCTATTTGCATGATTAAACTGTTTAATTTACTGGATACCCGATCAACATTATCATTTTCTTCTTTTATTCATTCATTTGGAGTTGTATTTAGAGGTAGATATTTGTTGTTGATTTCATGTTTATCTGCTATGTATGCTATTTACTACAGAAAAATAGAATCATTCACGAATTTAGAAAGAAAGAAGAAGATTTGCTAACTAATTTTGAGGATTAATATAAAATAGATTTCTATAACAAGGCTTCAGAATAATATAGACCAATGTAAAATAGATTTCCATAAAAAGACTTTATAACAATAAATTTTATATCTGATGTGGTTATGGATGTGGATGTGCAACTTGTGGGTGGCTGCAAGAAGTTGAGTCCCACTTTTGGGAAAAAAGTGGAAGTGTTTTCCATTTTTTTTAAATTTCCTATCAATTGATGCTTAAATTTGAGACACTTAGAGATTGAATCTCGAAAACATTTATTAATAGAAAATGTAGCTCTCAGAGTCTAATTTTCAAATATGTAATTTATTTAAATACCCACATGGTATAAATTGCTTTTTAGAAGGAATGTTTAAAAACCACGTTTTCAAAATGTCTGTTTCAGGACCATACCATAGCCATGTATGAACACCATATTTTGACGTAAATAAATGAATTTTTGTAAATCCTTCTAGGGAAATATACCTAAGACACCAAATATTGGTTAGCATATTTTTCCTTATTTTTTTATTGAATATATTTTTTTTATTAATTTTTAATTGACTATAAAATACATTTTCAAAACCTTTGGTGTACGGACACCATAATTTGATGAGAATTTCATATTTTTTCAAAATTCTTTTTTTAATCTTCAAAATAATTGTACCTGGATTGGTCTCATATAATTTATTTTCCAAGAAACCTAAAAACAAAAAAGTTATTAACGTTTTAGTGAACCTTGCTATTTTACATTTAGGTACCACTTTTAACTAATAAATAATGCAAAAATAGTAAAAATAATCACATCACTATGAAATTTACATTTTTGAAATAGGGAGAGTGAGAACTCTAATGGGTTTTTTTTTCATAAAATGATACGATCGGGAAGACCCTCAAAAAATTATGACAAGGAAAAAATTTGGCATTCCAGTGCCTTAACCAAATTTTTGGAGGTCAAGGCATAGGCTTGGTTCTACCAAGCCTAAACCAAACTGAATTTGAAACAAAATTTGAGGCAGATGTGTGCTTCCCGCTCATGTCTTAAGAAACGGGTGCCCATTTTTAAAAAATAAAATTCAAAATGTTAAAATGCATTTTTAAATCTAAAAATAAAAAATAAAAAAAATTTAGAAATGGGCACCTGTTTTGAATTAAAAAATGGGCACCCATTTTTTGAATTTAGGATCAGGGGCTCGAACCTAAAACGGGCGCCCATTTTTTAAAAACGAGCGTCCGTTTCGAGCGACATCTCTCATTTCTAAAAGACTTCCGTGGAATTGTCCCCCAACTCCAAACACTTACCCTTGTATAAGTCATCATCATCTTTATTATTTGTTGTAGAAAATACATCTAAAGCACCAGTAAAAGCACCAACAGGTCTATCTGGAAATCAAAATTTAGAACCAAAGCCTCAAGATTGTTGTAGTGTTTGTGAAAAGGCTTGATACTTTTGAATATAATCATCACTGAAACTTCTTCGGGCATATTTCATCAACTCCTCAAAATGAGCAGCCATTATTTCAACTACCTCGTCACTATCATCCTCATCCATTGCCTCAGGGTTCTCACTTCTTTTGCTTTCATGTTCAATATCCTGTAAAAGTGTAGAGGAAAGAGAACATGAAAAATTATATTTAGATGATGTTTGAGTTCCTACACCACCTCTTTGATGTTGATAGTAATTGTGTTTCTTTATATTAGAGATTACTTATTGTGATCCTTTGTGCTTGTTTTCATGTATTCATGATGAAAATATAAACCTTGTTAACTTTCAAAACATGAAAACATCAAACCTGTTCTTTGAGGGCTCAATGTCAGAGATGCCTTTTATGTTGTGTTTAATGACAATGCTTGTCATTTGTTGTTTTAGTTTGCCTTATTTTGAAACATTGCATTTGTTTACTTTATGATATTGTAAAATACTATTTTGATCACTAAAACTGTGTATTGAAGCACCTTGCTATCCTATACTTTGGAATGCTTTAATACATTGATGACTATTTGGAAAGTATTTGGTGCACTAAAATACAAATCATTTGTGTCATTGTTTCTTTTCTCTATGATTGATTATAAATATCATGGTGTTTTATGGCACTTTCATTAATTATATCATGGTTGTGCTCTACTATTGTACTTAACCTTTAACATATCTCCAATTATTACAATGACTTGCACATGCTTGTACTTTACGGTTGTTTCATCTTCTTATTGTGTTTGGTTCTTATATGAGGCATGGTATTTCAATGACTTCTTATTGTATCTATTCTATTAGGACTTCAAACTGAGTGACATTTCCTTTTCACATGAGCATAGAATTCAAAATTGCCTTTATAGAAGAAATTGTTCATTAATAGTAGATAGATGTGTTTTTCCCTGTGATCTCATGATAATGGCCATATTCAATAACTCTATAACATGATGGTTGTTCCTTTTAATAGAGATGGTTGTTCCATCGTTCTAAAAACTACACTTTGTTGTCTTTTTGACATGATAGCATTATATGTCAGAAACTTTGAGGTTCTCTTACCTTTTGTATGTCATGGCTTCACCTCTATGTAGCTAAATCTCACTTTGAAAATGATCTTCTTTTAGGAAACAATGAAAATCCTCTATGGGTTCATACTTATTGTGACTTCCCATGGCGCACTATCATTGCTTGTACACTGTATTTTTCCAATTCTTTAAAATTGTCACTGTCTTTGAAAATCAATGCCATATGTTCCTTACATTTTATTCAATTTCCATATTAATTACTCTCTTCAGTTGTATTAGGAACTTTTTCCTTAAGCATGTGTGATGCAAACCTAGATATAGATGGGCATTAATGCATTAATGCTCAATTGAATGCCTTAATGTAGCTCCCAGAGAAAGGCCATTCAGAAGCTTTAGAGGAAATAATTTGTACTAGGTATGGAATCACCTCCACTACAATGCCAAATTATGATGTGTTATTATCTTTAATTGCAAGTTTCTTTTGCAAAAATAGATTGTATATCTTTATAGACTAGACAATGTGACTGTACAACTCCAGAATATATTCTCTATAATCTCTAATTTAGTAGTCTAGTGAGGAGATTTGTGTAACTCCCAAAATAATAATAACTCCCAAAATATTTATCCTTTTCAATATTTCGTGGTCTAGTGAGCATGATTTGTGTGTGTATTTGTAAATCTTGTATAATCTTATAATATATATATATTTTTTATTATATACAAGATACTACTAATGTTGTATATTTACATTTTGTATATTTATAGCCTGTGAAGAAAGTCCACACCTGGCAATATGAACCCTGAACAAAATAATGAGACACTTGCTAGATTGTGGTCTCAGTTCCAAGGAAAAGACATTGAAAAATGTTATTGTCCTTGAAAAAGGTGTAAGGGCTTAAAGAATCAAAGAATTCTAATCAAAACAGCCCAGAGTCATTATAGGCAATATGGTCACATTGAAGGGGGGCATGATTTTCGTTGATTGGTGAATGTGGATTTCCAATTGGAGGAACATGGAGGTGTGAATATCCAAGATGATGATAATGCTCCCATGGAAGAAGATGATCCTGTAGTAGAGAACATAATTGAAGATGATGGTATTGGCATAGCTGATAATGTGCCAGAGGACATGATTGAAGAAGATGGTATTGGCATAGCTGATCAAGATGATCATGATGATGGTACTAGTGCATCTGATAATGATGATGAAGATGGTCTTGATATATCTATAACTGAGAAGGCATACGAGCCCCTATACCAAGGCTCCCAAACAACTCTTCTCTCCACTATAGTGATGTTGGTGAACTTCAAGGTTATGAATGGTTTATCCAATGTAGCAATGTCACGTATGCTAAGGTGTGCCATTTTTGTCATCTTCAATGTTAGCATACCATTATGATTCATTATATTAACAATTCACATTTGTTGTTGTAGGTTGATAGGTGAGTTTTTCTTACCACCATCAAACATTTTTCCTCGTTCGTACCGAGAATTATCTACCATTATAAATTAAATTGGAATGTAGTATCAGACAATACATGCATGTCCCAATGATCACATTCTATATCATAAACAACATGAATTTACAACAGAATGCTCTATTTGTCATACTAGTAGATATTGGTCAGATCAAATAACAAAAAAGGTGCCTCACAAGAGTCTTTGGTACATTTCCTTTATTCCACGTCTTTAATGATTATTCAGGTGCACTAGCTTGGCACAATTTATGGATTACCATGCACACAATAGAAGTCAAGATGACATTATGCCAATGCCTATGAATGGTTTTGCATTTAAAGACATAGAAACAACATGGACACACTTTAAAGAAGAGCCTTGTAATCTCAATATTTCAATGGCAATGGACGATGTCAATCTATTTGGAGATATCAGATCTACTTACTTAGTGTGGCCTGGTTTTGTTATTAACAATAACATTCCTCCTTGGATATCCATAAAGAAGGAGCACATAATGTTGTCAATGATTGTACCAGGTATTTCTTTATTTAATAGTTATGTAAATTAATTTATAAACACCACATCAAGATGGTCATAATAATTATGTAATGTTTTTGTTCATTCAACTAGGTAAGTACCAAGTTAAAGATATGAACATGTATATTAAGCCCCTTATTAATGAGTTGTTAATTTTATGGAATGGGATCACTATGTATGACATCTCTAGACCAATAGGACAAAGAAAATTTCAATTCCATGCAATGCTTGTATGGACAATACATGATGCCTTTGGGCTAACTCATTTTTCTGGTATGTTATATATTCATGTTAAGGTCACGTAGTTTTGGTATGTTATAGTGCTTACACATTATTGTTGTATGTTTAAGTTGCACATGATAATTGTACATGATCCAATTATACAATATCTTTTAGGTCTTCAGACAAAGGGTAAATTCGTATGTCCAGTTTGTGATTCAAAGATGAAATTTTGTCATTCAAGAAGTTTAGGAAAGAGGTGTTCGATGAGTTTAGGAACTTTCTCCACAATAATAATAAGTATTGAACTATCGAAAAACATCTTTTTAATGGGAAATAAGAGACGACATCAAGGCTACGAAGAATGACACCTCATCTATGGAAGTTGGAATACGATAGACTAAATCATCGAGGTAATGTCATTTCATCTGATGATTTTTATTTGAAATTTAAATTTTGATATTGTCTTTTATTTACTAATGATGTTATTGATGCTCATGAAGGTCATCAAGGCATCAATGACCAACTTCCTAGAGGAATAAAAAGTTATCCTAGTCAATTTAGTAGGTTGCAGTACTACAAGGATCTCCCAATCATGCATTTGTTTGATCCTATGCATATTGGAAAGAATGTAACAGATACACTATGAAAAATATTGGATGGAAGGCATGACAAAGAAAAAATGGCCAAAATTTGTAATGACATTTAGGAATCCAATCATGCACTGAAAACTTTCATTGAATCAAATAGCAATGGAGACCGCATAAACATGAGTACCCTTCCTTGGTTATTAACTGAGAAACAAAGTGATGCATTAAAAGAAGTCATAAAAAAACAAAATTTCCAACAGGATTTGATGCAAATATAAGCAGTCTTGTATCAAAGAAAGGTGATTTTGGGCCAGGGTTGAAATCACATGATTGGCATACCTTCATCAAGGTAAGTCATGTTCTCTATTTACAATATATTTGTAAAATTGCATGTACTTTTTATTGTATTATTTTACAATATGTTGAAAAGATCATTTTTTAATCATTGCAGTATGTCCTACCTCTATCCCTCCTAGACCAATTTGACAACATTATTAAACAAGTTATATACGATCTTGGAGAATTCATGAGGTTAGAAGTGTTATTATATTTATGACTTGCTTTAATTTTTATGTAATTTATTGTATATTTTTATCTAAAATCTTGTTTATATGTTCTTGCAAGTTGAATCTCTTTCAGGTGGTTATCATCTAAAGAAATTGATAAAAAAGATATAAAATATTGGAACAGAAAAATTCCCCAGCTTATGTGTGAAATGCAAAAGTGTCTACCTTCAACTTTTTTCAATGTTCAAGAACACTACCTCATACATCTAGTTGAGGAGATCGAATTGTGTGGACCTGTACAAACTAGGTCAATGTGGATGGTTGAAAGGCACTTGAAATTTATGAAGGGCTTGGCTCGACAAAGAGCACGTCTTGAGGGTTCTATGGTGGAGGGATATATGGTATACCAGACCATGGTGTATATTAGTGAATATCTTCCTAAGTTTGAAACAAATATCCATGTAGATCGCATTTGGGATCCCAACTCTATTAACAAATTTGAAGGGGAGTACTTGACGGGGAAAGGTAGATTAAGGAAAGTGAAAGGTAATTATACGATGTTATTGTAGTTTATTAATTCTTATAGATCTTCAATATAAGTTGTTTCTAAGTGGTCTATTTATTTTCTTTACAGTTTGTCATGAGTGGGATGCACTACATTTGTATATTGCAAAAAATCTTGATTGGATGACAGTATGGATTCAACAATCTCAAGAAAATGGTCACTCATTAACATGGGATGGTGTTTCATCATTGGTTAAAGAAGCTCATCATAATGGAGATCCCAATGTTATGCCAATGGTACTTGATCTAACATATAGTTTAAGAGGTAGAAAGGTACGTATAAGTTTACTAACCATGACCCATAAGTTTAATATCAACTCACAGATCGATGCAAATAATCTTGATATGTTTGAATAATTATATATCAAACACCACAAAGCTATGTACTACCATGGCCATAAATTTTGCATAAAAAATTTAGATGACATGAAGAAAACTTGTGATTCTAGGATAAGTGCAATCTTCGAGGTCACTAATATTTCATCTAGAAATGACATACATCCTCAACAATCTAAAAATCAATATTGTGGCATTTTGGATGATATACTTGAGTGCGACTTTAATCCATTCAAATTAGTTCTATTTGTCATCAAATGGTATAGGATATGACTGAATCAAAATGATCCTGATAGGACTGTTATTGAACATGATAGTGGATTTACAATGATTAATACAAGGTCATTTGAGCTAGTTGGAGATGAGCCCTATGTTCTTCCAATCCAATGTGAGCAAGTGTTTTACTTTACCGTTCCACATAAACCAGGTTGGTCATTTGTTGTTAGACATGATCCAAGAGGAAGGTCGGTATAGTATAATGTGATGGAAGAAGAAGCTACTGAAGAATTAGAAGATGAAGTAAATGATGATCATGGATGACTGTTACACAATGAAGAAGAAGAAGAAGAAAATGATGATGATTCTAGTGATGTTGATGATGGTCATGATGGTGATGGTGATGGTGATGGTGATGGTGATGGTGATGGTGATGGTGATGGCGATGATGATGATGATGATGATGATGATGATGATGATGGTCATGATGATGACATGGATGAGGAGCATGATGAATAACATGATCAATGAAATGTATGTCGAGGTATGATCAATGCCACGCATGAGGTATTGATTTATTCATAGAAATTTGAATTAAGTTATTATGTGTTGAACTCTATAGTCATGTAGTATATTTTGCATCATGTACATTTTGTCTTCTATGTAATTTGTAGCTTACATATCATGTAATTTTTGGCTAACTTAAGATAAATGATTTACATATGCAGAAAATTTAATGCCTTTGACATGGATCAACAAGTATAATTTATTATTTGGTTTCCTTCTCTTTAGTCAACAAAATATATAGATCCTACTATGTCTCTCATTTGATAGATTGCAAGTATCACCAAATAGGTATTTGTCTGATCTGTCTTCCTCAAGTGAGGAAAATGCGGGAATAGAAGATAAAAGTGAGACATCTAGTAGGTCTAAAATAAGGAGATCAACTAGAGGTCAAAAGATTAGAAGAAAATTTGATAAAGGAATGCAATTTTTCCTTGCTGAGGGGGGGTCATGTTCTTATGATAATGAGACCAAAGGTGACATGAAGGTTCCCTTAAGGTACACACATCTTTAGAAAGAATGGGTACCCAAGGAACTACCTCTAGTTAATACTAATTTTTTTGTTAATGAAAGGATATATCGCATAGCTCCATCTTCATTACATGGTTTGGGATTATTTTCCATGGATGGCATAAAGGTCAATTATAATCAAGTTGTTGAATTTATGGAGTATGTAGGACCTTGTTACAATTACAAGAATTGGATGTGGATTGTGTAATATAAAAAAAGTATGCATAGGTATGCATTGTCAGCAAATTATATACAATGCAAAGCAAATGATCAAACTAAAAGCCTTGCTATGTATATTGATGGAAGGCCAAAAGCAATAGGGAATATTGTAGGTTTTATAAATAGCTCTCGAACCGTGTCAACTAATAAGTGGTTGAATTGTATATTTGAGGCACGCGAGGGAAATCATGTATTTGTATGTGTGATAAAATCAATAAGTGCAGGGGAAGAGCTTCTAATAGATTACAATTTAAATCGTGTAGATACAAAAAAATTCCCTATCATGGGACTAGTAAGTATAACATTTAAACCAATTGCCTCCAATTAATATTGACTCCAATCACTTTTGATTGCTAAGAATTACTAATCCTTGTCACAGGGCGACATGGATATTCCACCTCAAGATACAGGCAGGGATGTTCCTCACAATACACTTTCTTCAGCAAAGGTAAACCTTAATTAGTGTAATTCTACAAATTATATAGAAACAAATGTCATATTATTATGTTCTTTTCTTTATGGATTTGGAGTTATTTTGATAGAATTTTACTAATATTGATGTCACAACTTGATACTTATTGATAGAGAAAATAAAAAGAGGTAGCAGATCTATTTCGATCTGAAGTTGACGTGGAATTTAGAGATGATGTAGAATCTAAATCTAACCATGTATTCATGGCTACTAAAAAAAAACTAAATATGGTAATGAAATTCTTAACCTTCTAATGGAAACAAACAAAACTGAGGAGTCAAAGGAACTCGAAGAAGAATTGACATGTAGATTCAATTCTATTGATTTAAGTAGTAATTAATCTTAAGCAATAATTAAAGTTCAATAGATGTTTATATTTTATACTATCTTATGGATCATGATCTAAAATATGATGTGTCCTTCTTATAGAATTTTTTGACATGTGTGAAACGTCATCAACATGGTGAGGGTTGTAGCACCACACATCCTTCATGTAAATAATCCTTAAACCTTTAACCATTGATTTAACCTTTGTATGCATTATTGACTCAACTTATGTTTGGGATGCTTCTAGTACCCAATTTAATCTTTATCCATTGCAAATGTCTTTACTAACAATGTATTCTTTAGCTCATGATGAAATGCAGACACCTCCTTTGGTTAACATTCCACATTCGACGGTTGCATTATCTACAACAAGGTGCTTGTAGACATCTTCCTCTGTACCATATACAACTAGTAAAACCTTATTTTTCTATATTTTGTTATGTGGTAATCATGAATTGATTACTTTTCTTGTGTGAATTTTATACACTGTATGGACCTATTTTTTGTACTAATAGATACACCTACACCTGGTACAAGAACAGATCAGACCAGTACTAGTGAAGATCAATCATTTCCTGGATCAGCCCGTATTACTAGTAATGGTTCATTTGCGGGGACATTGTTGATGAATAAGAACAATATGGCTCCATTAAAAGTACCAAAGCTTCCAGGTGCTCTAAAATTATTATTATTTATAGTTTAATTGTAGTTTACTTATACATAACTCATTTTGGACTGATAATCCCATGCTATTTTTGTAGGAAATGATGTTTTTTATGATCATCTTTTTGAAATGACATTAAAGCTATTTGGGCCCACCATACATAAAAGGTACTTAGCTTCATAATATTAGTACAATATTTTTCTTATCTTCCATTTATTGTACTATATTAAAGTTATGATATCTAACAATTTTGTTTTTTCAAAAAAGGTGGAATGATCAGGATGCTGACTTAAAAAATCAGCTCATTAAATCTTTAGAGGACCTCTTTGGAATTAAAAGTTTTGACACGAGCATGATTCTTAAAAGAGCATCCAAACATATAAAGACTGTGAGGGACCAATATAGAAGGGCTCTAAAGGATAACCCAAAGTATGAGTGTCCTCCTATGATTCCACCGATGGAGTGGAATGAAATAATGGAAGATGCAAAAGAGAAAAGGCTAAAGGGTAGTGGAATTCAACTAGAAGACAACAAAAGAAGGTATGTCGTGATAGTATTAAGTAGAATGTAATCATGTACTAATTAGTGATCTTTCTAAATATATAATCTCACATGTTTCAAACTTTTCATAGACTACAAGATACATCAAAAGCCACACAAGCGAGATTAACAAAGGTTGGCCAACACAAACTTGGCTCTAGTGGCTATATGAAACTTCACTCTCGACTTGTAAGTAGCAGCATTGGAATTTCATATCAAATTTTTATATATAAGGTTGCAAACAATTCTGTTTGATCAAATCATACATGTAAAAGTGATGACATTAAATAAAAAATACAAGGCATAAAATTCAATGTAGAGCCCACAAATGAAGACAAGAGAATATAGTCATGAAGGAAGGCTATGCAGTCGTGGCTACATGCCTATGCCAAGAATCCAAAAGCCAGAATGAAGTATCTACTGCACTAGATGAGACACATGTAAATTGGTCAAATGAAATGTAAATCAAATTGAATAGTTAATTTCAAACATAAATTGACTATTTCATGATAACAATGTGCATGACATTTCACTACAGCCTTCAAATCCTACCACAAAACCTGGGCATGATGAAGGCCATGATGTGCATCACAGTGTTGGAGGTATTAATTTTCTATTGGAAATAAATTATGTAATTATTAATAGAATTTAACATCTTTAATTGCAATTGGCCGTGTAACCTTTTTTTGAATATTTTAGAGCATGTTGAGCATGTTGAGGTGGTGGAAGATCAAAATGTTATTGTACATGATGATGTGGAATTGTTAGGTAAAGAAAAATGCATGTTATGTTCTACTGGTTAATGAAATACATGTAACAGTAAAAAAAAGTATGTGAATTTAACCCATTTACTTGTTATTGCAACAGACCCCCCTTTAGTGCAGCACTATCCTCCTCCTTGAGACATGAGGAAGCATCATAATTTGAGATCACAACCACAAAAGGAGGAAGATAATATTGATTCTCTTGTCACCCTTTACCTAAATAATAAATCTAAGAAAAACCTAAAAACAAAATGATTTCTTAAATATGCTCTTTGATCAAACTTGTTTGATTAACTTTGTTAGATAATGAAAGAATGCTATTTTAAGTAATTATGTATGAATTTTGTGTATTAATATTGAATTATATGTCATGTTAATGAATATTGTTATGTGTTAATGAATTCTTGATTAGTGTTGCATATTAATGAATGTTATGTGATTGTATTGATTGAATGTTATAGTTCATCAATGGATGAATGAAGTGTGTAATTAGATGTTAATGGGGAATTTAGATTAATGTTAGAGGGAGGGGGTTGAGGCCAGATGAGCTTCCACCTTCATGTGGTTGGCCTTGTTAAGTAGAGAATATTAAAGTATTCTCAAAACCAAGTGAAGCTCAAACTAACACACCTTGATTATTTAATCAATTTCATTCATTTTAGGTCTTTGCTCATAACTGCATTTTGAATGTGTCATTGTCAGGCAACTATCAAATAAAAAAATAGAAGGGTCAATAGTCAACTTCTCATTGTCATTGTCTGGCATGATTCGATGCCATTTTGTGTAAGTATTCTCATATTGAATGTGTCAACCTCTCTTGGCCTAATGTGGATTATTTCATTGGTTTGTGTTTTTGAGTAGGTGAAGTGTTAAATTAGGTATCAGTTGGATCTATAATTAGGATAGATATTCTATAGCTAATAGCCTAATACACCCACGTGAATAAATTTACTTGTTGTCCCCTTAGGATTTACTTAAGAAAACAGTCCTTATGTGCTAAAAAAGCAATTGTTTTAGTGTTGCAATTGTAGATGATTGTATGCATGAATTCAATGATAAGAACTGAACATTTAGGCTCAATGATAATGCTTGTCATCCTTATATGGAAGGCAAATGAATCCAAGAAGGAAGCTTTCAAGAAATATTTGGAGTCAAGCGGCGTGCTTGATGCCCTCACAAAAGGTCTGCAACAGTTCTTCTTATATGATGAAATGCTGAATCTAGAAAATTAATTTGTGAATTTACATCTATTTGTGAGATAATTTATTAATATTGGCAGTTCCTCTTATATGATGAAATGCTGATTTTAGAAAATTAATTTTTGAATTTTCATCCATTATTTTTGGATGCCTAAATGTTATGTTTTCCTTGTGAGGATTCAAATTAATTTGATTGATATGATCTTTGAAATGGTGTAGTAGTCTTTTAGATTAATGTGATTTGTATTATCATATAATATCTCTTCTCTTATAAACTACCTTGTTTCCATGTATGATTTGCAATTATTCTTTCTAGTGTTCCAAAGATGAATCTGGACGATATCTTTGAGCAAAAGAATGAGGTTTCTAAAGCTATTGAAGAACTTGAAAAGGTTGATATATTCATATTAGTTTCATTTATTTATTGATGTGTATTGTCAATTGATTACTGTAAAATATCTCTTAAATATCAAACAAGATGAAATTTGAATGCAGTATGATTCAATCATTCATTTCTATGCTTACAGGCTATGTCAAAATACAAATATGAGATAGTTCAAACACTTATTGTGGATATAGAGGCTGATGTGCATGTCAAGAAAGAAATGAATGAAATAAATGCAGGCAAGACTTTTACATCCAATACTAAATGTCCTTTTTACCATGATATTGTTGGAGATTGCTAGCATATGCTTTTGCATTTTGTAAATGGGTTGATGGTATTCATTTATTTAAGAAAACCCAACTCATTATCCTCAACTTTGTTCATATTTTTGTTCTATATCTATTTAGTTTATTTACCCAAAATTTCTCTCAATTTCACCATCATTCATTTCATTGTTTTATATCAGTTGCAAGAATGAGGGTGGCAACACAAGAAAAAGAAAAGGTAGAGAAAATTTTACAAATCAAGAGAGCAGAAGCTTTCCTTATTTTATTTGTCAATATGCATCAACACTTCCTTTTATGTTATATATGTATATTTTATAGATTTGCATATTTATAATTTTAAAGGTTGTATGTAATATATATCAGGTTTGTTTGTAGCACCAATAATAAAAATTGTTTGCTTGGCTATCATACCATCCATCTTCGTCAACAACTGGTTAAGGACTCTGTCTGCGACACCACTAGCATCCCCAACACTGCTTCCATGCTGCAAACATGCAAACTAGTTATGCATCACCAGTTAGAGAGCCTATCTTAAATAGTTCAAAAAAAATTCCTACTCAAATATATTCACTATCCTCAACTTGAACTTCACTCATAAAAAATCAACACACCTGTGTAGCAATAGAATCAAGCTCGTCAAAAAATAGGATGCAAGGAGCTGATCCTCTAGTTTTATCAAAAATTTCCCTCACATTAGCATTGCTCTCCCCAAACCACATTTTTAACAATTTAGGGCCCTTCACACTGATGGAATTGGCCTGACATTTGTTAGCAATGGCTTTAGCAAATGGATTGCTAGAGCCCAAAGCAGTCTGGAAGTGCTCATTACTAATGACCATGGAGTTTAGAATCTCAGCATATATTGTCTCATCTTCTAATTCTATAACATCCATCTTTTCCCTAATGCATTGAAGTGCAGCCTCAGTACACAAAGCAGCAAGATCTACTCCAACATATCCATGGGTATCCTTAGCAATCTTTTCAAGATTAGCTTGTAACAAGAAAACTAAAGATAAATAGTGCATCATCTTAAAATGGAAGCACTTCCATGATAAGAGCATTTATCCCTCTGAGTAAGTGGTTTGGGGTCATTTTAAGCACCTTGATCAGGTCTTTGCATGTATTTGGCTTTCTCCCCACTTTCCACTTCTTTCCTGCACTTGATTTCTTCATTCTAGGTGAAATTAGGGTTAGGATCCCAAGGATTCTCCTTAATTTCCCTCTTCTATGGCTCTATTTTCTAGGTAGGATTCAGAAATAAGTCCTCCTAGCCTTCATCATATTAATCATAGGATTTTATGTCTATCCCTGGCATTCTATCCTGTTCTAGCACCATTTCTAGGTTTTTGGGCATCCTCGGGACCTCCTGACTTGGTTCTGAGTAAATCTGGGACCAGGGTCAGATTTGAGGTCAAACCTAACTAGGTTAGGATTGAGCTTGAACTTGACTAGGTCAAGTCCAACCTCAATTTTTCCCCCCTCATTCAAATTTCCAATTTTCATGATTTTCGGGCATCAGGCTTTTGGGATATTTATTTTCTCACCTCTGGGTTTGCCATTTTGGGTTTTGGGATGGTAAATCCTTTAATTGCATTTAATCTAGGTATATTTTCTAAAGGTTAGGACCTAATTGAAATTTAATTCTCCAAGGTGGCCCCTCTAGAGGATTGTGCCCTAGTTCACTATAAAAGGAGGCCTTCCTCTCTCATTTTCTCAATCAAGTTTTGTGAGAACAAGCTCTCAAGTGCAAGCAAGCCTTCAAGCATTCAAGTGTTCAAGAATTCATCCATCAAGGAGATCCATTGTTAGCCATTGAAGGATTCAATCTCTTTGGAGCCACCTTGAAGATCCATCCTTCTCCATTCATTCAAGCCTTCTCATATGCAAAGATGAAGTCAAGATTGGTGTTGAAGATCAAATGCCATTGATTGGAGACATCCTACATTCATCCTACATCCATTGAAGCATTCCTACTTGTGGATTTGAGGATTTGAATCCTCTACAAGGACTTCAACATAAGTGAGGTGATTTGTTTCAATTACTTTGTTTATGCACAATATATTTCAATTCAATTTCAAGGTTAATTCCTAAATTGGGGTTTGACCAAGGCAAACCCCCCATACAACAAAAACCCCCATTTTATTGCAGGTATATGTGTGAAATTTTGGATCTAAGAGTGAATTTGGATACCCTTTTTGGAAAACTTTTGAGATATGTGAAGAGAATCAGAATCAGACTTCAAATAAAGAATGTAGTATTTGACCTTTTATGAGGGTCAAACCCGACCTGAGCTCATCTTGGAGAAAGATTTTTGGGTTTTCTCTGTCTTGGCATTTCCAGTTTGGAGTAGGTTGTAGAATTGCTCAAAAGTATACATAGACATCAGAATTTGACATTTTCCAAATCTGCCTTAATTTGAGGTTAGTATTTGTATTTCAATTATCCCCTAGTTTAAAACACAATATCCTTCATTGGGAAATATTGGATTTTCTCTCTCTCTCTCTTCCATATTCTTTATAAAGTGATTCGATTATATATTAACCTCTTGGTTGATCAAATTGGATCTCTCCTTTGGGAATTTGGGTTTGAGAATAGATCTCATATTTCCCCCTTTACATCCAAATAGAGGTGAATTCATTTTACCTCTATTCATTTTGGTGAGCCCGACATACTTACTCTCTTTTCTTTTGTGGAATTGGATGCTTTATTGTGCTTTCATTTTATCTTATTAGTATTAGATTTTTCCTTTGTGTTAGATCTTGCATGCTAATTAGATTTTATATTCATGCTTTATATGTTCTTAGTTTAGTTCATTTTCATTACATTGGTTTATGAGCTTTACTACCACTAGTCCTACTTATAACATTCCAGTAGACAAAGTCATAGACTCATGGGTGCCTTTGATCCTAAATCTTCTTCTCCTTTCCTTAGGATCATGGATGATAACTTGATTCTTCATGATTCAAATCCTACTATGGAGCACAACTCTTCTCACTCATCTCATGATGAGGATGACACTTTAAGAGTCCCTCCCGAACAAGTCCAAAAACTTTCCACTGAACTTGATAAAATGGGTAATTGGCTTCTTCAAGAAAACCATAATCAAGATTCCATTCAAGCTATAGAGGCTCTTAAGAAATTTCTCCATGATAGTGATCAAGGTGTTAACCTCTTGCATGGTATTACTCATCTTGTGCATTCAAATGTTAAACCTTTAGCTCAAAAAGCTCAAGATTTAGGGTTGATTCCTCCTATCACTAGTGTTGAACCTCCTTCTAATCCTTTACCTAGTATTCCTATCTATACTCCTTTGGTGACTGTGATGGTTCCCTCTATTCCTATGAGTGTTCCTCCTGTGTCCCTTCCTACATCACAACCTTCATATCATACTGTTCCTTTTACTTATTCCAATCTGCTTCCAATTGTAGTTCCTAGTGTTCCTCTAGTTGTGCCTTCTATTCCTGCAGCTTCTTACACTTTACCTAGTGTGTCTAATGTTGCTACTCCTCCTATTTCCTCTAATGATTCAACCATCATCAGTTTGGCTCAAACTATATCATACTTACAACAACAACTTTCTTCCTTAACTCAAAACAAGTTTAGTATTCCTACATGTGACATGGGAAGTCCCTTGTCCTGAGACATCATTCATACTCCTGTTCCTCAGCAAGGTGAGATGCCTCATCTTGAGAATTATAACGGAAAAGGAGATCTTGTTCATCATGTTAAAACATTCCAAATCCTTTGTAGTGATTATGCTCATGACCATAGGATTTTAGCCAAACTGTTTGCTAGAACCTTTCATGACAAGGCCTTAAAATGGTATTTTTCCTTGCCTCCTTATTCTACTGATTCCTTTCCACAACTTTCTAATGCCTTTATTCAAAAATTTCAAAATAATGTTGGCCGGCAACTATCTTTGACTGATTTGATGCATTGTAAACAAAGTGCTAAATAAAAATTGATTGAATTTATTAGTAGATTTAAGCATTTGCATGCTTAGATTTCCTATCCTATTCCTGATATTGATATTCAACATATGTTTATTTCAAATTTGCAAAAGGATATTAGAGATAAGATTCTTCTTACTAAATTTACCTCTTTTCAACAACTTTGTGTAGCACTTCATCATTATCAATTACAAGTGAGTCAATTTGAGAGCAACACTCCAATGGCTCCTGTTCTAGTTGATAAGAGTGATGCTGCTCCTAATCCAAATAAGTTTCAAAAATTCAACAACTATGTTAAGATAAACAAACAAGCAAATGCAATTGCTGATCAGGTTGCTGTTGCATCTCATAATGCCACTTCTGCATCCACTTCTTTTTGATTAAATTGTATGTTTACTCCTCTTTCTAAATCTTTACATGCTATTATGAATAGGTTGTTAGCTACTAATATGATTACTTTACCTCCTATTCGACCTCTTTTACCTACTACGATTGCATTTAAATCTTTCAATCAAAATTATTTTTGTCAATATCATCATCAGAATGGTCATGATACTGAGAAATGTTATTCTTTAAAACATAAGGTTCAAGATCAAATTGATTCTAAGGCTTTATCTGTTGATAATCTGGATAGTAATGGGAATAAATCTATCTCTCCTCCTAATCAGAACCTTCAAATCTATACCAACCCTTTACCTACGCATGATACTAATACTATTGTTCAACCATCTACTATGGAAATTGTGTATGATTCAAAGATGGATGATCTCAATCATGTTGTTAATCAAGTGGAGCATGTTGATCAGTCTGTATCTCCACCTTAGATTCAACTTCAAGTTCAATCTCAACCTCCACCAAAACCTAAACCTAAAATGAAAACTCAACCTAAACCTCAACAATAATTTAAGAATAAAAGACCTCAGGAACTTTTGATTACCTTTGATGACTTTGAGACTATTAAAGCTCCTGATGGTCCCCTGTAGATTGTTGCTAGGATTGCTCAGAAACCTACTTGTGGTTGTCTTGTTGATCCTACATCCTTAGTCAATGTTATCACTAAAGAAAATCTTTTTATGAAAATATTACAATGTGAATTTTATGATACATCAGATGTGTGGATTCAGACTTGCAATGGTTTTCTTTATCCATTATTTGGTTCTATTACTTTACCAATTGAACTTTGTGGAAAAATTGTGAACACTACCTTTGTTGTGGTTCCTACTTTTGATCAGTTTCAAGTTAAGCTAGGTTTGCCTTGGTTGACTACCATGCATGATGTTGCTTCACCTATCCATAAGTGTCTTAAGTTCATTCATGATGAAGAAGTGAAGATGAGTAATCATAGTCTATATCAACCTTCCAGGCCTAGATATTGTGCTGCTCTTGATTTCTTTTGGCCTTGATTACCTAATTCATGTCCTCCTCGACCTGATAATCTTTTTCGATCATATTAGACTTATAAACATTGTAAAATTCTTGAATTAAGTTCACCTCCTAGGGATCTTAATCATGGTCTTTTACCTACACCCTCGATACCTTCTTTAACTATGGCTTCTAGTTCTATTAATCAAGTTCCTTATACCAAATCTATCAAAGATCTTGTGATTGTCCCTCCTATGGATAATAATCCTACTGATCTTCCTAAAGAACCTATGAAGGATCCTGTGATTGTTCCTCCTTGTTCTCAACCTATTTCAAATAAATCAAAATGAAACTGATCTGCTAATAAACATCATAAAAATTGTCGTGCTCATGCTAAAGCTAAAAGATCTCTACCTTCTTTAGATAAACCCATGCATAATATGTTAGAAGAAATTACTACTAATAATGATTTTCACATGCATGATTATGATGATTCTATTCATATCTTAGATCCTATTTTGATTAATTTGGATGAAGAAGATTCTCTTGATGATACTAATGATGTTAATGATGAATATGAGACTATTGACATTGACATTGATTTACCTAATATGCTTTCATCACAATTAAATCTTACACCTAGTGTCAAACATTGTGATTCTCAAGAGGATCCTTATTTGGAACTGGCTATCATTCCTACTATTTTGGATATGGTCCCTCTTCCGAGTTACCCACCTTCCCCAAATGATATACAATGAGATGGGGAAAGTAGGTGGCACGCTTGATCATCTTGTCCTTCATGGTAGCTTTTTTGTGTGTTTTCCTACTTTACTGTGCTTCTCCCATAATGTGTTTGCTAAATGTTGTTAGATTCTTTTATACGATCCTTGTTACTCAGTTGGTACAAGGTGATGAAGGAATCGAAACTGTTGTTCAAATTCTTCTATATGTATCTCTATTCTTCTATGCATTGTTCAATGTTATGTTTTAATTGTGTTATTGTTCATAAATGTTTCCTTGTGTAATCTTCTTGGATTCGAGATATGGTAGCACTAATTCTTTTTGGTCTCCATGTCATGGTCTGAAAAGATTCTCCTTCGTGTATCTTATGTGATCTTTTCTCCTTTGTGATTGTAGTTCTACTTTCTTTGGGGAATGATGTCAATTCATTTGCAATAATATCATACATATATTATCTTATGATCATACTGACCCCATGGTAGGTAGATCCCTTCTATGTTCTCTATATGTTTTTTGTGATATTTCCCTTGATTTGTCTTCGTCTGGGGGCATCTTAACTTGGAAATGTAATCAATGGAGTTTTTTACGTTTCTGTTAAAGCCATTGCTCCTATTAAAGTGTCAGCAATGAATTTAATGTGGGGGCATATGCTCTGCTCACCTGTCACACACGCACTTTTCAATATGCACATATTATTTTTCAAGATACTTTTTCCCTTTTTGGATTAGTAACTAATCCTTAAAGCATGGATTTATATTTTAGGATCTCTTGATCCCTCTAGTTTCAAATACACATATATTATGATCCCTTAAGTTTGGAAGTGTCCTTAAGAATAGATCTCTTTTGTTTTTTATTTTTAGTTTTATTCTTATGGAATAGAATATTCCTAAGGATAAATCCTTGATGGGTTGACTAGTGAGTAGCCACATTCACTAGGCAGTTCAATTCCATCTTTCCAGTTACACCTTTTTCTTGTGTGGTTCATAATGGGACATAAGTTCTCATTGGGTGAGGTAATCACACCTTCTTTCTCTCTCTAGAGATGTTCCTCTTATTGTGATCTAGGAGTCAATGAATATTTGAGTCCCTAGGGGCTTAAGGTTTCTCTTTGTCCCTTGGATTATGATAAGATTATCTTTACACTCTGATCTCCTTGACCAAGAGTTTGCATCGAGTCCATACTCTTGCTAAAGTGGGGGCTTAATGTATCATCTTAAAATGGAAGCACTTCCATGATAAGAGCATTTAGCCCTCTGAGTAAGTGGTTTGGGCTCATGTTAAGCACCTTGATCAGGTCTTTGCATGTATTTGGCTTTCTCCTAACTTTCCACTTCTTTCTTGTACCTAATTTCTTCATTCTAGGTTAAATTAGGGTTAGGATCCTGAGGATTCTCCTTAATTTCCCTCTTCTATGGCTCTATTTTCTAGGTAGGATTTAGAAATAAGCCCTAGCCTTCATCATATTAATCATAGGATTTTATGTCTATCCTTGGCATTCTGTCATGTTCTGGCATCATTTCTAAAGGTTAGGACCTAATTGGGATTTAATTCTCCAAGGTGGCCCCTCTAGAGGATTGTGCCCTAGTTCACTATAAAAGGAGGCCTTCCTCTCTCATTTTCTCAATCAAGTTTTGTGAGAACAAGCTCTCAAGTGCAAGCAAGCCTTCAAGCATTCAAGTGTTCAAGCATTCATCCATCAAGGAGATCCATTGTTAGCCATTGAAGGATTCAATTTCTTTGGAGCCCCCTTGAAGATCCATCCTTCTCCATTCATTCAAGCCTTCTCATATGCAAAGATGAAGTCAAGATTGGTGTTGAAGATCAAATGCCATTGATTGGAGACATCCTACATTCATCCTACATCCATTGAAACATTCCTAGTTGTGGATTTGAGGATTTGAATCCTCTACAAGGACTTCAACATAAGCAAGGTGATTTGTTTCAATTACTTTGTTTATGCACAATATATTTCAATTCAATTTCAAGGTTAATTCCTAAGTTGGGGTTTGACCAAGGCAAACCCCCCATACAACAAAAACCCCCATTTTCTTATAGGTACAAGTGCAGAATTTTAGATCTGAGAGTGAATTTGGATACCCTTTTCAGAAAAACTTCTGAGATCTAGGAACATAATCAGAATCAGACTTCAAATAAAGAATGTTGTATTTCACCTTTTATGAGGGTCAAACCCGATCTGAGCTCATCTTAGAGAAAGATTTCTGGGTTTTCTCTATCTTGGCGTTTCTAATCTGGATCAAGTTACAGAATTGCCTGAAAGTATACACAGACATCAGAATTTGACATTTTCTAGATCTTCCCTAATTTGAGGTTAGTATTTGTATTTCAATTATCCCCTAGTTTCAAACACAATATCCTTCATAGGTAAATATTGGATTTTCTCTCTCTCTTCCATATTCTTTATAAAGTGATTCAATTGTGTATTAACCTCTTGGTTGATTAAATTGGATCTCTCCTTTGGGAATTTGGGTTTGAGAATAGATCTCATATTTCTCCCTTTACATCCAAATAGAGGTGAATTCATTTTACCTCTATTAAAATAGATACTCTGTCAAGAAACATAAAGATTAATAAATGCTTTCAAAATCCAAGAAATGTTTAACATTAGATATAGAAGTACAAAAAATAAGGCCCCAATATACATACATCATTAGAGAGCTTCATATTCTTTGTATGGATGTGAAGCACTTCCAACCTGCCCACTTCATCCGGAACCCCAATATCAATCTCCCTATCGAACCTTCCAAACTTTCTAAGTGTTGGATCAATACTATTTGGTCGATTAGTTGCTCCCATAACAATAACATGGGCACATGATTTAAGTCCATCCATAAGCGTAAGAAGTTGAGAAAAATTATCCTCTCAACTTCACTGTGGGTTTTTTCCCCTCTTGGGAGCTATAGAATCAATTTCATCAATAAATATAATGGACGAGGCATTCTTCTCAGCCTCCTCAAAAGCCTTTTGGAGATTTCTTTCACTTTCTCTAGCCAACTTTGACATGATCTCAGGTCCATTGATATAGAAAAAGAAGGCATCGGTTTCATTTTCCACTGACCTAGTAATTAAAGTTTTCCTAGAACTAGGAGGCCCATAGTGTAGAATACCCTTTGTGGGCTTTGCACCAATAGATTTGAAGAGTTGTGGGTGTCTAAGAGGAAGCTCTACCAATTCATGGATCACCAGTCAAAGCCTATCTCTCAAATAGTTCAAACAAAATGAAAAAACCCATAGTTTCAAGCAGAGCAGAGCAGATGGATTGCTAGAGCCCAAAGCAGTCTGGAAAATAGAACGAGCATGGACCTATTGGTAACAAGTAGCAGAATGAGTGTGGACACCTGAAGATAAATATATAGACTAATCATTGATTAGGATGTCATTGGTAATTAGTCTAGATATTTATCTTCAATTTTTTTTTAAAACTCAGAGTTTTGTCAAAATTTTGACCAACTATCGTTGAAAGTCTGGTCTAAAATTGACCATTCTATGTCGAAATGTGGCATCGCGGGTTTGGCATCCTGGTCGGAGATGCTAAATATTTCAACCAAATGTGGTTGAAATATGACCATCATGAGTTTTGCATCCTGGTCGGAGTGACCAAAGTTTTTGACCCATATTGGTTGAAAGATTGACCAATATGCAAACACTTACCAATGTTATCTTTGGCCTAGGTTACCCTCATTTTTTACCCATAGTGGAGTTGATCATTCGATGGGTTCAGTAATGGGTCAATATTTTGATGCCAATAATAGTGATGAACCTGTTGGTCAACCATTCGACCGAGTTGGGTAGAAACTTCAACCAATAGTGTGTCAAAAAATGGTGCAAAATGTACTAGTGTGAATCTTGATTCACCTAAGAAGTCAGAAGCTAAGGTCAAGATAGTAAAACCTAAAATACCTTGTTGCAAGGACAATAATAGTGATTGTAGCCATGAAGATCAATCAAATTTAAACCAACTGAAAAAGGTATTCCTAAGCCAAAGTTTACTAGTTTTTATTTTAATTGCTATTTGTATGGAGACAAGATGAGAGATCACAAGCAACTAGATGTGAGATCTAGCAACCTACATATGAACACTTAGATAATTTCCTTAAGAACCAAAAGGAGAAAATTTTGAATGAGCCAAATATAGAAAAAGATGAATTTAGTAAAGATGCAAAGCATAGAAAATCTGAGGATAAGGAAACATGTAAAGCAAATGATATTATGCAAGACAATGTTTCTAATGCTAGTAAGGATGAAGTTAACAAGATAGTTGAAGAGGTTAAGAAACCTATTACTAGACCTAGAAAGATTGTATGTTATAAATGCAACCACTTTGGTCATATTGCCAAGTATTGTAAGTTGCAGATTTATTACAACCAATTTTAACCTAAGAAGAAGGCGTCATATTTCAAGTGTAACAATGATGGATATTTTGTGAAGTATTGGAGATTTAGAGGGCCAATGAAGAATTCTCTCAAACCATTCACAAAGGAAAAATAATTGAATGAAGAAGATAGAGAGCTAGTAGAACTAAAAGAAGAATTTAAGGAGAAATGGGTCAAGCAGAATGAACCTATGGAATTTGTAGTTAAGGAAGATGAAGAGAAGATTGTGAGCATTCAAAAGAGTCCTAAGAGTCTTGTTGAATCATTACTAGGGTGCATTTCTTCACCATCTCTATGATGGGCAATGTATGCCTTAGGGGGAGCATGACAAATTAACACCAGTCAAATACAAAGCCCCTATATGGATGAGTTAAGTTGTGAAAACTTGAAGACAACCTAGTTACTATGTTGTGTGATCTTGCACAAGATTACATCTTTTTTGGAGATTTCTATGAGAGGATCTACCAGTTTGAGCCAATACTAGTTTCTTGCAGCTTTGTGGGTAGTTTTTGGGACTTGTGCTAGATTGTCTATAAGGGTGATACCATGTTTGAATTACTTACCATTTTCACTGAGATTAGAGAGCATTGAAGATCTTGGAGCAACATTTGGAGCTTGAAGTGTTTGTAGCTGTGTTCCCAAAACCCTCACATAGCCACACGAGCTAGGTATTTGTGATTATCTCAAGAAATATTTGTCAATTTAAGTAACACAGCAATCAATATGGACAAACCTAAGTTATTTAATGTACTTGAGAGGAATAGATACAAATTTAAGAGTCATCCCTTCAAATCTACTGAATAGGATCAAGAGGGTGCATTTTCACACACTCCAGTTGGTGTTCTTCATGTTGAAGACATTAGGGCATACATACACAGTAAGATTGAATTTAGAGGCACATCAGAGATCTATGATGAAATAATAGGGTTATAAAATGTAGACAAAACCCTAAGAGAAGAATGTAGGAAAGTTCATAGGTTTCCAATAGACAAGTACATGAAAAGATTTGAATTTAACAAATTAGATTGGATCAAGATTATGTTAAGTAGAATACATGATGAATTCACATCGATTGGTGGAACCCCAACCAAGATTACCAAGAAACTATTACATGAGATTAGTGGATTACCTATGACATGTAAGATACCTACTACATAGAAGAATATAAGGTTTGAGATAGAAAATTTAACTAAAAGTAAGTGGAACAAAAGAACAATGACTGTAAATGACATCACACAATAAGATGTCAAACTAGTAGCAATGATATTGGGATACAATTTCAAATATAGCAGCGGGATAAACAGTGTGTTAGCTAGTTTTGTTCACATAGCATAAAAGATGGTAATTGAGGATGACGAGTATGACCTATGCAAGGTCCTAAGGCAAAAACTGATGGAAAATATAGCAGGAGTAAAGAGAAATAGAACAACACATTTCAAATTTGGATCACTCATAATGTACATATTCTTTCATGTTATGTGAAGATTTCCTAACATACACCTATGGAGATCTAATATATTCTTCATGCAGATGATTGGTGACTATTACAAAAGTGATGAGAAAAATAGGTATACTGAGATTGTAGGAATGATGAAACTCTTTCAAAAACAAATGCATGAAAGGGAAATAATCCCTTGGAGATTAGTTGATAAGTATAAAAATGACATATGTTCCATGGTGGAGATTGACAATACATTCTTTGAGGTAGTGGAACCTAGAACTTTATGGGCTACCCCTATGGGCTATAAAGTTGACGACACCATTCTAGAACTTCACATTCAGCATGTTTTACAGTCCCCTAAAGACCCCAATGTTCCTAGATAGGGCACATATGAAGAAAACTACATAGTAGTTAAGGAAGAACTGGTAAAGGGGAGAAGTGAGAAGAAATTTGAGACTTTTGTTAACAAAATTGTAGGGCAACCTGTAATAACAAAAGAAGAAATGAAGTCTATTAGGGAAAAAGTGGTATAACTTGGGGAGAAATACAATATTCCCCCTCCTCAACCTAATATTGAGGCACATCAAGTGGTGGAGATTGAAGATGAAGAAGAAAAGGAAAAATATGACACTCCTAGACATATACTAGGAGAACATCATAGAGGTAGGCTGCAAGAGTAGCTACACAAGGTCAAACAAATCCTAAAGCTAGACCTAAGGCCATAGCTAGTGGACTAGGAAGGAAAAGTAAAACACTTGATACTCCTTGATCTTCGCATGGGAAGGATAAAAAAAAAAAGATTACAGAAAAGGAACAAGAAGAGTGAATTCAAGTAATGGACACAAAGAAGGCCGAGGAACAAAAGAAGAAGGAACAGGAAGATGAAAAGGATAGAAAACTTCAAGAAGCCAACCTAAGGGCACTTGAAGAAGATAAGAAAAAAGAAAAAGAGGTAGAACATAAGAAATTACATGAAGCACAAAGGTATTTTTTTAAGCCCTTCCTAAACATTCTACAAAAGAGAGTAGTAAATGATGGTAAACTTTCCTCCATTGAAAAATATTTTGATAGATATGATGAGGAAGAGAAAAATAAGATAGAAGATATAGATGTGGAGCACATGCTCACCTTCAAAAGGAATTTTCTTGAAATAAAAGGTCAAATTAGTAAGGACCTATTTGAGAGATTGGAATGAATAAAAAGGAGAGCCTTTGATGAGGACACCAAGATTAGACATGATATTCTTCTACAAAATAATCCTACTATGACAGGAAATGAGATGGGAGATTGGCTTAAAAAGTTAAGGCCAAAACTAAGGACCAGAACTAGAATCATAAATTTTATGGCCTGAAAATATGAAGAGATAGAGAAAGAGACGCATGAAAAGGTTGGACAACTACTCCTTGTGAGTGACCTGATCTTGGTAGGTCTACAAGGACCCCAACCCCAGTAATCATCTCCATAGAGCCTACGATTGCCAAAATTGTAGAGGAGGCTGAAGTTCCAAAGGAGACAAATGAAGTTGATGCTACTTTACCTTATTTCTACATTGACAATGTTGGAATTTCACTGGACACAAATCAAGATACATTTGATCCATTTTAGATAAATGAAACTTTGGCCAACATTGATGAAATAGTAAAGAATATTGAGCCTCCTAAGATTGCTCAAGAAGAAGAATTGAGAAAGAGAAACAAAAGGAGAAAACACCTGAAAAGGAACAGGTATCAAAAGAAAAAAGGTGATGAAAAAGAAAAAAAAAAAAAAGAAGGAACAAGAAAAGGTAGATCAACGGCCAAAATGATTAGTACCTATCACTCTGTTTGCTACATGTAGTATGTTGACAAGTGGATCCCAATCACTTCCAACTAACTTAGAGGATGTAGATGTTACAGATCTTATGCCTTATCTCTATTTGAGAATTAAGGATTTCCATTAGTATCAAAGATGATCAGTCAGTTACCTATGCTATCTAGTCAGTAAAAGGAAGTACTACAAGCTATAGATGCTAGTTGGTTAACTACATAAGCCTTCATAGGGAGTTATCTCAATGCGGTACTGAGAATAAAAAGGAATTAGTTTTAACTGAGAACCAGAGCAATTTTTACTAAGCATCAATGTATACTGATACCTAGCATCAATAAACACTGAGAAGATTAGACATCGAGCACCAATGTAATTACTGAGTAGTATTTACAGTGTTTATCGAGTAATCCAGGAAATGGTATAGTAATTAGTTTTTCCACATTTATCTATGCAAATGGTTACAACAGAATCAAAAAACATTTTACCAAGATCGCAGATCATTTATTGCAGATGTAATCATTAATTGTGATGATGATCTCTATGTAATTCTTATATCTAGGTTATTTTTGTATACCATAGATCTTAGGGTTTTTCCTAAGATATTGTAAACCTAATTTTGTTAGGTGGTCATAGAAATATGCTATATAATTGTAATTCATGTCATTTTGACACAAGAAAACAAAAACATGGTATGATATGCAAAGGAGATCTTGAAGGAAGAAGCCAACTTCAAGGCATCAATATTAAGACAAGGTTGAGCAGAACTTAGAGACATTTAGATTAGACATAATCAGACAAGGCTACTAAGCAGTTTAGAGACAAGATTTAAATATATCAAGGTGATATACATTCAATACTTCATAGATCTATTTTAGACAAGGTTTAAGTTGTTAATTACAGATACATCCCATTATTCTCTAATCATTATAACAAAGTTAGCAAAAATCTCTTAACAGAGTAGACCTAACAGTCTTATTGTAAATCTCTTAACTGAGTACACACTCAAGTAGTGTTGTTAAACTCCTTTAACTAGGTAGATCTAGTTGATCTAATTGCTACTCCTAATAGGATAAGATCACCAGAAGTGATCACAACTTGTAGCCTTAACTGACAAACTTTATTATCTGCAGTAGTGAAGAATTTGTGGGTGTCATCCCCACCACAGTTTTTACCTTCTAACAAGGGTTTATACGTAACCAAAATACTTGTGTTATGTGATTGATTTATTGTTTGATTTCATGCAATTTAAATTTACAAGTTAATTAAATGAATGATGTATACAATGAATTCAGTTGATAGATGAGTTTACTACTATTTTCTGATTGAGTTTTTGGAGTTAAAGTTTTTGAGGGCACTGATTCACCCCTCCCCTCACAGTACCCTATCTCTCCATTTTAACAATTGGTATCAGAGCTCAGATCTCTTATTGGACAGTTTAACCACTAAAGAGTAAAGATCTAATCATGGAGAGATATAAGTTGGACAAAACAATAGAGAATCAAAAGATTCAGATGCAAATGTTCATTCAGTATTACAAACATGCCAAGGATGAATTGAAAAAGTTGCTAGTACAAAGAAAGAACATGGCTATTAGGGAATGTGAGACTAATTACCATGAAGAGGAGATTAATGATCCATTTGAGAATTTAGGATCTAGTTCAAGCAGTATTTCTAATAGTTCTAAAAGTGCTATATCTTTTTTGTTTGAGAAAAATCTTCATTTGACTGAACAAATGAAATCCCTGTAGATCGGTCAAGAGACACAAATGGTGAGAATGATTGATGTAATGAATAATGCTAGACAAGCTGAACTAGAAAGGAATTTAGCTATTAAAGACAAAAGAAAGATGGGTAAACAACTTTAAGCAAAAGAAACTGAGATACATAGACTTACCAAGAATCACTTTAAAATATCCAATCAGATGAGTATTGTAAGCCAGGAGATCAACCCAGTAAATGGTGAGTTGTGAAGAAAACTTGAAGATATTGGAGTCCTCAGGGAAGAGAATGAGAAACTAAGAAATAAAGTAAAGATACAACTACAACACAATGAGATGATGAAAAAGGATGAGGATAATTCAAAGAATATTGATGATTTTCTGATTTATCAAAGAGGACTTGGAAGCACTATTGGATTAGGCCATATCGAGCAAGGAGAATCATCCAAGTAAGCTGAAAAGGTGAATAAAAATCAAAATTAAAGACCTAAGACACTGATATGCTATCACTGTGGCAAACTAGGACATACTTCAAATGTTTGCAGGAGTAAAGAAAAAGGTAAACCTAAAGTCACTCCTAAGTTTAATGGTTATTGTTATTATTGTGGTAAATTTGGACATCAAACATATGAGTGTAGATATAAGTTGAATAGGACTCCTAACAATCCTCACATGGAGAGACTATGCTATACTTGCAACAAGCATGGACACCTCACAAGAGTGTAGAGAAAAGATGAAGCAAGTCTGAACATAGAAAGGACATAACAAACCTTATCAACTGAAGAGACAAGGTAATGCCTACACTTGGGATTATAACACATGGGTAAACTGCACAGTATATGGAAGGTATAGAGATATTGCAGAAAATTGTATGAGGAAGAGATGGGTTGGAAAATCATGAAGCTAGACAGGCACTGGTATGGCATGTTTACATTGTCACAAAGTCGGTCACCTAAGAAAGGATTACAGAGACCGAGCACCAAAAGAACAAATATTTGAGAATGGCAACAAAATTGCACATTTCATGAGGATTAGAAACACTATATGGAGAAAGGCATCAAATGAGAATGTTAAGTCAAGCAATGCAGTTGGTGAAACCTCGTCCATTGCATTAGGTGACATCGGTACCTCCACCTAAGGTGAAAAAGGTATGTATGGAACTGATATTCCAAATTGATCTTATCTTACATACAATTCCTTATATTTGATGGACACATACCAAATCTGCATGAATTAATATGTATTACGATTTATAAGTTTTGAGCTAACAAAGTCATAGAGTTGGTATATGCAAGACCGAGTAGAGAGTTACTCATCAGTGAATATTATGTAAGGTTAATCAAGTATCAGTATTAATCAAATGGAAAATTATGTGTTAACCAAGTAGTTGATGTTTTACGGTAATCACCGAGTTGACAGTTATTGTCGAGCTAGAAGTAGGTCAAGCATTAATGACAAGTGTTTTTAAGAGGGTATTTGAAAAAGGCTATAAATAGATAGAAGACTTAGTTTATTTTTCACAAAGTGATTTCAAAGAGCATAAATTTCTAGAGAGTGAATTCAAGCAAAGAGTTTCAGATCCAACTGAGCATGTTCTTCATCATTTTTGAGTAAGTATAGTTACTACTGAGCTTATTTAAAGTATTTACCGAAACCCTAACTTGAGTAAAATGTCATCCATTTCCAAGACAACCAAATCTAAACTTATAGAAGAGGAAGTGAACTTAATTATGTTAGCTAACTATGATTAACCCCGATATAAACTACACCCCAAAGTTACCAAAAATATTGATTCAGTGGGAGATTTTTCAAGTATACCCCCTAGGGTTTTGTTAGATGAAGATGTTAGATCATATATCCACTGCAAAATAGGAGAAATAGGAGATTTTGAGATATGTGCAATTTTCCAGAAGCTTTGCAGTGATGATGGAAAACTCAAACCTGAATTTAAATAAGTTGAAGTGATTGGTCTGACAAATGCCCTAATTTTCCTTATGAACTTTAAAAATGAATGGATTAGGATTGTGTTAAGTCAGTTTCATGATGGGAAATTCTAGCTGGATGAACTGGTCAATGTAACAAAGAATATGATTCACAAAGTCACCGGGTATCCAACAACCAACAAGACCAAGGCATCTCATAGTGCTTCTAGGGTTGATATTGAAAAGCATACCAAAGCAGTATGGGATGGCTAAGCACTAAAGATTGGTTCAATCCAAGACCTGAAGGTTAAGTTTGCAGCTTGTGTCATCGGTTACAAGATCTATAAGTCAAGAAGACTAAACAATGTGCCATGTGGAGCCATTGACATTGCATACAAAATGGTAAAGAAAAGTTTCCAGTTAGATCTTTCCAAGCTTCTTTTGAGGCAGATTGAAGAGAGAATATGAAAACTATCCGGTCAGAAATGTCTAATACTTGTAAGTTTAGATCCCTTCTAGTTTGCATATTCTTCTATGTACAACAATTTTTCCCTTATGTCGGTAATGTAGAATGGTCAATCGACAAGCCAGTCATAGTGCTAATATCAGATATGATTAATGAATTGGGAAATAATCTAAACAATGTTTTTGACAATTACTTTGAACAATTTAAGATTAAAATGAATTCTCGGAGTAGAATTCCCAGTAAATTAGTTGAAGAATATGAGCAAGATATTTGTTTTCTTGTGGACATTGACCACACACTTATAAAGGTTGTGGAGCCTAGGATTAAATGGTTATCCCCCATTGGTTATGAAAAGGATATTGATTTTTCTTCAAAATCAATTAAGGCTCTGCTAGCTACACCAAAGGATAAAAATGCAGAAATATTTGGAACATTTGAGGAGGCCAAGACAAAAATAAAAACAAGCCCGATTATCAGTAAGATAACTAAGAAATCTAGAAAGATGATGAAAAATCTAGTTGAGAAGTTTGGAGATGATTCTTGATCATCTGACAGTTCACCGATTGAAGTTGCAACTAAAGGTCAGTTACTGTTAACTGATAAACCACATGACAGTGAAGAAACTGAGTCGGATAAAGAGACATATTCTACACTGGTTTCCCCTTCACAAACTCCAAAGAAGCAGTCAAAAGTGCAATCAAGGGAACAAACAAGGTTAGAAAATGCAACTTCACCACCACTAAAGAAAGGAATTGTGAAGTACACAAAACTAAAGGCAACAACACCTACAAAGACATATACCAAGAGAGGTAAAAAAGCTACTGTAGAAGCACTGAGGAAAAGAAGAAAATTAATAAGAGGTAAGGAAGATTTATAGAATGAAGAAGATGATAATAATCAATTTAAAGTTGCCAACAATAAATATAGATCAATTGATGAAGTTGCTGAGGATATAATTGAGAATGGTGAACTCACTGATCCTGAAATCAGTCAGTTTGAGCAAATGTCAATCGAGGATCTGAACAAAATAGAAGAAGCAATCATCCAGATGATGATTCAATTTAAAAGAGTTCCAATTGAATTTTCCAAGCACTTACCTAAGGCATTAGAGGAAAGAATAACACAAAAATGGTCCTATGCCTTAGATACTGAGAAGAAAATAAGGGAACAATCCCTAGTTTTGGCAATTCCTAACTTGTCAATTTTTGAAATTGAGGAATATATGAAAACATATTCAAGGAGATTCAGAGTAAAGAATCAGACAATGCAGATACTAGATGAAAATCTAGAAGATATAGACATGATTCTAGTCAACTCATATGGACCTCCCTAGTTGAAGCTTGAGAGCAAGTAGAAAAGATGGCAGAAG
This sequence comes from Chamaecyparis obtusa, assembly GCA_027943335.1. NCBI lineage: Eukaryota > Viridiplantae > Streptophyta > Pinopsida > Cupressales > Cupressaceae > Chamaecyparis > Chamaecyparis obtusa. The sequence continues at coordinate 480,483 of BSBK01003814.1, forward strand.
CCAAGACTTCTAAGAAGAAGCTGAAATCAAAAGATAAAGGTATTCATATTACTGATGTAGACTTGGCAAAGAAACAAGAAAAGTTAGATACATCAATTACTAAGGCAATTGATAGCATAGTTGCCACCGAGGACTTAAGTATTTCACAAGATGCACCAGATCAAGTTGAGATCCAAATTATAGATAACAAAGCATTAGATGTACTCATTGAGGACATCAAAAATGGTGATCCTGATGACAGAGATGATGATGAGGATGTGAATGTTAATGAAGCTAAAAAACAAGAAGAAGGTACTTTTACCAAGCCAGTAATCACATCATTACCAGGTGAACTTCCTATCTTGATGGAATCATGGAAGCAGTTGAAATTGTAACCAAGGAACAACCCGAAGGCTCAAACCTCAAGCAACTGAAGGATATATTAGGGGAACAAGGAGATGGTACACCAATAGAAAAAAAATGAGCTTAAGGTAAAAGAAGCAGATACAGAGGGAAAATATGACCCTAAAACAACTGAGGCAACCCCACCTAACACAACATCAGAAGCTCCATCTTAGTCAACCGACACACAGGTTACCGAGGAGCATAGAAAAGAGGACACTGTGTCAACTGGGCAAGATACTCAAAATGTTGAGGAGAAATAAATAGTTCCATTTGTGAAGAGCTCACCTCAAGAGCCGAAGAAGAAGAAGACAAAACATGGAAAGGGGCTAGTCACACTAGATGAAGTCATAGTTATACTTGATTGTGATCTAAGGACCCTAGAGCCTGAAGAACTCAAAAAACATGGGGACTTATGTACAATAAAAGTAGCACAAGAAAAGTTGAAGAAAGAATGCAAGAGCAAGGAGATATTGGAAAATGTAAGAGACATCTTAGAATAGGTTGTACTTGAGGTATAGGATAATGAAGACACACCTATCATGGACCAACTTGCTACCCTTGCACAAGAAATCAATGCCCTTGAAATTGAAGCTAAGAAAAGAATTGAAGAAAGGGTAGAATAAAAAATACAACATAAACTTGCCAAGAAAATAAGCCAAGAAGTGGCCATAAACAAGGTCAAATTATCTGAGGTAATAACTGACATATAATCTATTACTCACTTAATTATTCAAATGTTGATTAAGCTTTTCATTTTGGAGACCTTCACTACTGAGATCAGTGAGAAGATTAGAAAGCTAGACACCAAAATCCAAGCCAACGCACAAGAAACCTTAACCGAGTCAGATGCTTTTGCTAAGTGTATGCTGAAAGTTCAAGATCTTAGGCAGTTAAGAGCAGATTTGAGGAAGCAGGAAGAAAGGATAAGTGACCAAGTCACCGAGCTACAAACAGAGTTGCTTCCTTATCTTAAATTTTTTTAGAAACACATTGTCAAAGCACAAGCTTTAGTTTCAACACCAAAGATTTATGTGTTGGACAATATTTTTGACATGCATGCACAAGTCGGTCTTGAGCACATTGCTCTCACCAACTTGAAGGAGGAATGGGAAAACCTCTTAGATTCTTTGAAGAAAACCCGTCAGCACATTTTTGACAAACTATAAGTACACACTTTTATATTTGGCATTAATATCAAAAAAGGGGAAAACTAATGTATATGCCAAATTATGTAAATATATGATAAGTGTACTACATACTACCGGGAGCATGCACCGAGGGGGACAAATTTTGAAATTTTGTTAAGTTAAGGTATCTATGTATATATGGTGAAGTTAGAATAAATTTTGAGACATCAAGTCTATATACATTCAAGGTTTTGATACTAATGCCAAAGGGGGGGATTGTTATCTCTATTTGAGCATTAAGGATTGTCATTAGTATCAAGGATGATCAGTCAGTTACCTATGCTATCTAGTCAGTAAAAGGAAGTACTACAAGCTATACATGCTAGTTGGTTAACTACATAAGTCTTCACACTGAGTTATCTCAAGGTAGTACCGAGAACAAAAAGGAATTAGTTCTAACCGAGCACCAAAGTAGTTTTTACCGAGCATCAATGTATACTGATACTGAGCATCAATAAACACCGAGTAGACTAGACACTGAGCACCAGTGTAATTACCGAGTAGTATTGACAGTGTTTACTGAGAAATCTAGGAAGTGACATAGTAACCAGTTTTGACACATTTATCTATGCAGATGGGTACAACAAAATCAGAAAACATTTTACCAAGATCGAGGATAATTTATTTTAGATGTAATCATTAATTGTGATGATGATCTCTATGTAGTTGTTAGAACCAGGTTATTTTGGTATATTGTAGGTCTTAGGGTTTTCCCTAAGATATTGTAAACCTAATTTTGTTAGGTGGTCATAGCAATATGCTATATAATTGTAATTCATGTCATTTTGACACAAGCAAAAAAAAACATTGTATGATATGTGAAGGAGATCTTGAAGGAAGAAGCCAAATTCAAGGAATCAGTATTAAGACAAGGTTGAGCAGAATTCAAAGACATTCAAATTAGATAGAATCATACAAGGCTATAGAGCAGTTCGGAGATACGATTTACACATATCAAGGTGGTATACATTCAATACTTCATAGATCTATTTCAGACAAGATTAAGTTTTCAATTATAGATACATCCTATTATTCTCTAATCATTGTAATAGAGTTAGCAAAAATCTCTTAATAGAGTAGACCTAATAGTCTTATTGTAAATCTCTCAATTGAGCACACACTCAAGTAGTGTTGTTAAAATCCTTTAACTAGGTAGATCTAGCGAATCTAATTATTACTCCTAACAAGGTAAGATCACCAAAAGTGATCACAACTTGTAGCCTTAACCGGAAAACTTTATTATCTGCAATAGTGAAGAATTTGTGGGTGTCATTCCCACCGTAGTTTTTACCTTCTAACAAGGGTTTATGCGTAACCAAAATACTTGTGTTATGTGATTGATTTATTGTTTGATTTCATGAAATTTACATTTACAAGTTAATTGAATGAATGATGCATACAATGAATTCAGTTGATAGATGAGTTTACTACTGTTTGTTGATTGAGTTTTTGGAGTAAAATTTTTTGAGGGCACTAATTAACCCCTCCCCTCTCAGTACCTTATCTCTCCATTCCAATATTATGCAATTGTTACTACTTGCTTTTGCTAAAGAAAAGGAGAAATCAGAGAAGAAAACTGATAAAACTTCAAAGACAACCCAGCGAACAACACAAGTGTTGAGTAATGTTTTGACTACACCTCCTATAGATATTGGAGATCCTATAATTAGTCTAGATAATGTTCTAAGTATAATTGAACCAAATTTTGATACATTAGAAGAAGCATCAAGAATAAAAGTGGTAGATGACTTTAAAAGGCTAAGGATGAAAGATACTCTTGATGGGATCAAGAGTCATCTTAATACATTGATTTCCATTGAAAGGGAAATCAAATCTTGTCTTAAGGATGGACAAGACCTATACAGACTCTGCATGACTTCACATAAACATGTAAAGAGCATATCAGATATTATAGCTTAGGGTGAAGAGGCTTTGGAAAACCTCTCTAAGGGTTTTGAAAGTAAGAAAATTATGGACATAAACAAGGAAGAAAATAGGATCATAAATAAAATCCATACCCTACTGCTGGAAAAGGACAGAGTTTAGAGAATATTCTCAGAGTTAAGGATCTCTTTTACCCCAAAAATTAGTGTCTTCAAGACTACTCTTGAGGACCTTCAACTTGGCCTCAAGACATTTCAAGGATTAATACCTACTAATGTAGAAGAAGCGGATAAGGTTGCATTTGGTCTCAATGCAATGATTTAGGTAGTAGAGGCAATCAAAGAATCTTGGGATGTAGACATGCAGATTTTGAAGACAAGTTATAGAGATGTACTGCAGATTGTTCAAATGTGATTTTGTACACCCTATTTTTGTTGTTTTGGTAACTGATTTTGATATTTTGGAACCCTTTCCCATTGATGTCAACAAGGATAAATTTAGTGGTGAATATTCACCAATTGGTAAATTTCACTTGTTGGGGACCCAGAATTTGGCAAAAAAAATGGACATTTGGGGTGGCCATGTCACCCGTGCTTTATTATTTTTATTTCAGTGATGACTTCCCCAATAGAATCTAATTTTTCCACACAATAAATTGAATATTTTTTCCTACAATTTCCAAAGCTTGTCTTAATCGATGGTCATATTTTCCAATATGTGGTCAAAATTTATGTTAGGGTATGGGTTACTTGTACATAGATTTGACATGTGTCTCTATTTTGGAGACTTTTCATGGAACTTTTTATCCTTTCAAACTTTGGCCTAAAATAAATTTGATTGTGGACACATGTCTTTATTTTAGAGACTTTCTTTGGAACTTGGTGTCCTTTAAAAGTTTGGCCTGAAATAGGATTTATGTCATTGATTTAGTATCATCAAACATGTAAGCCATTAATGGTATTTGTAAGGGTTAAGTGTACCTAGGGATCACTAGGGGTAATTAGGTTGATCCTAGGTTAGTTGTATTGGGATAATCACCTATAAAGCTCCAAATGAATGTAAAATGGCCACTAGAACCATCAAAATAATGTAAATGCATATAAAGTGCAAAAATGTGATACAATGCTCAAATAAACTTGATAAAATGGTGTATTGATATGATCCTCCCTACCATGGATGGTAGGGGATGTAGAGACGGATGTTTTTATGTATTGAATTTTTTCAAAGATTTTTGTTTGCAAGTTGGAACTAGGGAAGGAAGATTGGAACTCTGATTGCTTGGAAAGTGCCATGGAAGGGTCACTTGCCCTTGGGACAGTCAACATTTCAAGGATTTTTCCATATGAGGACCATGTTTTATGGCACAGAGTATCATAATATGCTCATGTCATGGTGTTTGACCCTTTAGACAGAATACATTTTTTTGTCAAGTTGACAACCATGTTGTCAACTTGACAACTTTGAACTTGTAAAGTTACAACATTTGGGGTCAAATTTCAATGCTAATTTACAATGCCACTACAATTTGTGTTTTTTTTTTGTATTTTTTTTGCAAGTGCCCTGATAGTGCTGTAATAGTGTTGATGACATCATAATTGTGACACCCATTTGGTTATAAACAAGAAAAAAAGAAAAAGAAAGTGTCATTTGAAATTTGTGAATTAGAAGAGTTGCTGCGAAGATGACATTGCACTTTTGCATGGCGCAAAGAGGGCATCCAAGTTTGGCATGCATGAAGAGGCCGACACCATGTGGGAAGAGGGCACTGGCACTTGAGGTAGGCATTCAAGATTTGTCTTCTCATTAACTCAATTTCATTTTGATGACATTTGTTGATTTAATGGAAAAATGTGAATGTTAATACTGGCATTGTTTACATCTTTGCATTTGGAATGCTCAATGACCTATGAGCTTTTAGAGCTAGGGCATCATTGCTATTACCTTCAAGGCATTGTCTGAAGTGCTTGATCTCTCTTTATTTGGTTTTTTTTTTATATTCACTATGTGGTACTCCCTGTTTATGATCATTTAATGATGAAATGTCTTGATGGCTCGCAGGCTCCAAGCTAGGGCATCATACATTATTTATGAGCTCACTATTGAATACTAGCATTGTTTACATCTTTTCATTTGGAATGCTTGATGACCCGTGAAGCTAGGGCATCATTGCTATTACCTTCAAGGCATTTTGTGAAGTGTTTGATCTCTCTTTATTTGTTTTGCTATTGATATTCACTATGTGGTACTCCCCGTATATGATCATTTCACAAGGAAATGTCTTGATGGCTCGTGGGCTGCAAGCTAGGGCATCATACATTGTTCATGAGCTCACTGTTCAATACTGGCATTATTTACATCTTTTCATTTGGAATGCTTGATGACCTACAAGCTTTGAGAGCTAGGGCATCATTTCTATTACCTTCAAGGCATTGTGTGAAGTGTTTGATCTCTTTTTATTTGTTTTGTTGTTGATATTCACTATGTGGTACTCCCCGTTTATGATTATTTCATGAGGAAATATCTTGATGGCTCATGGGCTGCAAGCTAGGGCATCATACATTGTTCATGAGCTCACTATTTAATACTAGCATTGTTCATGAGCTCACTATTTAATATCTGGCCAGGCCATGTAAATTGTACTAGACCAACCCAATTAGCCCAAAAAAATCTATCATGTTTATCTTTATCAAATACACTCGTTCACCATTTTGTTCTTGTTCTTCACATAAATATTGCATCAAAAGTAATTGTATAAATATTGTATAATTAAGCCTCAAACAAAAAAAGTGCAAACCTATAAACTTACAAGCTATATACACCACCCTGATCCGTTGAAAAGGTCTTAGCCTTCTTCTCCCCTGAAATCACAATAGGAACAAATAAAATTCAATACTCTTAGTTTTAATTCAAATCTATTCAAAACTCCTATCATCTCATTGTCCAATAGTTAAATAACCTATAACTTCAAAGGAGGGATTATGAAATATAGTTGTAGGTAGTTATCTCTTCTATAATGATGGAGTCAAAGGTAATGATCAATGAGGTTGCTTCTATTAGATCATACATTAATACACTTACTATTTTGAATTTGAGCTAGGGCATCATGCAACGTTATTGTTGTCATTGCATGCTTGTTGTTGTTGTACACCATATATTGTTTTTTACACAGTTTATTTCATTGAGACCGTGAGCTTGGCATTTGTAATGTATTTTCTATTATTGAATCAATGCTACCATGTTGTTGAGTCTCTGTATGGCTTGACTATGCACATGCATAGTTTTAGATGAGAATCAGTAATAGGGTGCCAGACATTGCTTAGATCATTTGGATCTAACCCCATCTTTTTCTTCCTTGTAGGTTTTGGATCATACAAGAGCATACTGGATTGAAGCCCGGGTCAACACTTCATTACTTCGGGCAATGTTTGGTACTTTAATTATTTATGTTCATCCACTTATGTATGTTTTCATTCATTCATATTATTCTGAAAGTTGGCTATTAGCGACCATATATGATGATTCTTGATGTTTTTGGATCATTGATGAAAAGATGTAAAAGTTTCTTAAAAGTTTATATTTTTTATTTCAATTTTTAAAATCATAAAATGAATAAAATTTAAAGATAACAAATTAAGACAATCTTTGTCTTCACTTAAAAAAAACATAAATCTCATAAAGCATGGTAAAAACATAAAGCTCATAAAGCATGGTAAAAACATAAAGCTCATAAAGCATGGTACTGTGGTAAAATGGAAAAGTTTCCACATTGCACTGCTCTTCATATGGCAGCTGCTAAGGAACTATGTTATAAAATTTTAGGGAATGAAATTTTATACTTTTTGACATTATACTTTTTTCTCCTTAGCATTGAGTTTACAATGTGGGGGAGTCAAAGAAAATATATGTATAGTTATAAAATTTCATGCCTTGAAATTTGGCATGAAATTTTATAACATAGATCCTTAGCATTTGATCTTTATATGGCAGCCATGACTTGAGGTAGGCATTCGACATTTGTCTTCTCATTAACTCAATTTTATTTTGATGGCATTTTTTGATTTAATGGAAAAATATGAATGTTAATACTGACATTGTTTACATCTTTGCATTTGGAATGCTCAATGACCCACAAGCTTTGAGAGCTAGGGCATCATTGCTATTATCTTCAAGGAATTGTGTGAAGTGTTTGATCTCTCTTTATTTGTTTTGTTGTTGATATTCACTATGTGGTACTCCCTGTTTATGATCATTTCATGAGGAAATGTCTTGACGGCTCGCGGGCTGCAAGCTAGGGCATCCTGCATTGTTTATGAGCTCAATGTTTGAGCATCTCATGTCCCTATTTGATTGGTCAGTGCTCTATTTGTTATATTGAAGCTATTAGATTAAATAGGGACATCAATAATAAAATAATACACTTACTATTTTGAATTTGAGCTCTGGCATCATGCAATGTTATTGTTGTCAAAATAGTAAGTGTATTAACGTATGATCCACTAAAAAGGTCTTATCCTTCTTCTCCCTTGAAATCACAATAGGAATAAATAAAATTCAATACTCTTAGTTTTTATTCAAATCTATTCAAAACTCCTATCAGCTCATTATCCAATAGTTAAACTAACCTATGACTTCAAAGGAGGAATTATGAAATATAGTTGTAGGTAGTTATCTCTTCTATAATGATGGAGGAGTCAAAAGTAATGATCAATGAGGTTGTTTATATTAGATCATACATTAATACACTAACTATTTTGAATTTGAGCCTAGGCATCATGCAATGTTATTACTATTGTGCACCATATATTGTTTTATACATAGTTTATTTCATTGAGACCATGAGCTTGGCATTTGTAATGTATTTTATGTTATTGGATCAATGCTACCATGTTGTTGAGTCTGTGTATAGCTTGACTATGCACATGAATAATTGTAGATGAGGATCATTAATAGGGTGCCAAGCATTGCTTAGATCCTTTGGATCTAACCCCATCTTTCCCTTCCTTGTAGGTTTTGGATCATACAAGAGCATACTGGATTGAACCCTAGGTCAACACTTCATTACTTCAAGCAATGTTTGGTACCTTCATTATTTATGTTCATCCACTTATGTATGTTTGCATTCATTCATATTCTTCTGAAAGTTGGCTATTAGTGACCATATAGGACCATTCTTGATGTTTTTGGGTCATTTTTTGAAAAGACGTAAATAGGGACATCAGTAATAAAATAGGGATATCTTAATCTTTATGAGCTCAAATTCAAAATAGTAAGTGTATTATTTTATTACTAATGTCCCTATATGATGTCCCTATTTTGAAGTGTTTGATCATTTCTATTACCTTCAAGGCATTGTGTGAAGTGTTTGATCTCTCTTTATTTGTTTTGTTGTGGATATACCTTCTCCGATCAACTCTGATATGCACATGTGATGAACATTCATATTTTCCTAAGTGGTGTTGTGAGCTTTCCTTCAACACATGTACTATTGTGAAAATCATCACAAGTCCATTTGTTGTAGGAAAGCTCATAGTACACATGTCTAGATGTCTGCATGTTTTTCACCTGTTCATATATCAAATGATGAATGCTCAATTGTTGTAATGACAAAGCATTAGAGCCGTCCATATAGGACCTTCATTATTTATGTTCAAGAACTTATGTATGTTTGCATTCATTTATATTCTTCTAAAATTTGGCTATTAGTGACCATATAGGACCATTCTTGATGTTTTTGGGTCATTTATTGAAAAGATGTAAATAGGGACATCAGTAATAAAATAGGTATCTATGTTAATGTTTATGAGCTCAAATTTAAAATAGTAAGTGTATTATTTTATTACTGATGTCCCTATTTGATGTTCATATTTTAATACTGATGTCTCTATTTGATCTAATAACATCAATATAACAAACAGAGCAACACCCAATCAAATAGGGACATGAGGTGATCAAACAGTGAGCTCATAAAACAATATATTTAGTCTTAATAAAATCTTATAAAACAACATATATTGTGTGAAGTGTTTGATCTCTCTTTATTTGTTTTGTTGTTGATATTCACTAGCTATGTGGTACTCCCCATTTATGATCATTTCATGAGGAAATGTCTTGATGCCTCGTGAGCTACAAGCTAGGGCATCATACATTGTTCATGAGCTCATTGTTTAATACTGGAATTGTTTACATATTTTCATTTGGAATGCTTGATGACCCATGAGCTTTGAGAGCTAGGGCATCATTTCTATTACCTTCAAGGCATTTTGTGAAGTGTTTGATCTCTCTTTATTTTTTTTGTTGTTGATATTCACTATGTGGTACTCCCTATTTATGATCATTTCATGAGGAAATGTCTTGATGGCTCATGGGCTGCAAGCTAGGGCATCATGCATTGTTTATGAGCTCACTGATTGAGCACCTCATAGTCCTATTTGATTGGTTGATGTTCCTTGAATTGATGGAGTATGTCAGACTTTGTTATGATTACAGTAGTTGGATGCAGATTGTTAAATATAAAAAAAGTATGTGTAGGTATGCACTTGCGACAAATTATATATAACAAAAGTCAATGAAAAAGTAAAAAAGTAGCTATATACATTGACAGAAGACCAAAAGCATCAAGGAATATTGTAGGTTTTATAAATAGTACACAGCCTGCGTCAACTAAGAAGCAACTGAATTGCATATTTGAGGTGCATGAGGTAAATCACGTATTTGTATGTGCAATCAAATTAATATGTGGATGCGAGGATCTACTTATCAATTACAATTTGAATCGCATAGATACAAAAAACCCCATCACTATCATGGACAAGCTGATACACATTTTGATAATTATCTATTATTCAACGTAACTTAGAATAAGAACACATGTGTTTTAACATGTCTGAATGATTTTTTTTGAAATACATAGCTATAGTATGGATCAATAGCCACATGATATGCACGACGGTGATAGTTCTCATGGGACTTCTTCTTCTCGATAGGTAAAAATCATTGTTTTTGTACAAATGCACATACAAGAAAAATATTAATGCATATTTTTTGTTGTTCTACTATTTTGGATTGCTTTTAAATAAAGGGCTAATAATATTTTTCTCACAAACGAGTGTTGATTAGAAAAAGGGAAAGGAACAAGTAGTTCATGAGGAGCCGCATAATGAGCAGGATCCATTCGATGTTGATTTTTTATTAGAGGTTAATCATGTGGTTGCACTAGAAAGGGTCCTTCATGCAATATCAAAAGAGTTAGCTCGAATGACAAATATTCAATCTCACACTCCTGAAATATAGAGGGTAGTAGATATGTTGATTGGCTGTGTTCAGAACTATAGAGAAAGTATTAATGTAGTTTTTAATTATAACAAAAGTTCAAGGTGAACCCACAATAGTGGGTTACACTTTTTTGCCTAAAGGGACACTGAACTCTACATTTTTGAGAAAAACTTTCAGATTCGAATGCCTATTGTCATTAAACCATTTGAAATCAGATCATGAAGTAAATTAGAGTCTTTTAGTATTATGTGTCTAAATTCTAAATATATTTTCAATTTTTATTTTTGAATTGATTTGAATGGTTCTTTCTTTCTCCCACAAAAATTGGTATGTTGCTAAAAGTGTCATTTTCAAAGACTTACATTATTTTCATAAAGCATTACTTTTTTTTCTAAAATAGATATCAATGTGCTTCTTTCAAATTTAGTTTTGTAACATCCATATGGAGGGTGTGCAATTGGTTTGATGACATTATCATGATTATTTCATATTTATTAACGTTTGAAGTTGACTAAACTGTAATTTTGACACACCTTGACTACATAGCTTATAACTTGTTATGTATTTGTCCAATTTTATTTTTATTTTTTTTGATAGAAAGAGAATTTCAATACCTAGGGCATAGATATTTTTTAGAATTTTTCCTCCCATTTACTATTTTTCTATAAGTGTTGAACATAGAGATAGACATAAGGTGAAATAACTATGTTTAGTAAAACTAAAAATACAATGTCATAATAAATTTAATATATATTAACATTATAATCATTGGAAATATTTTTCTAAGTAATACCTTACTACATAGATAGGTTTTTCAAATGGATTCATTTGATTTTCCAAAAGATAAAGTTGAAGTGATTTTTTGTCAGCATTTCAATAGGTGCAAAGGTGACTCCATTGTAGGTATAAATGAGAAGTATAGATGTTATATGAATGTTTTTTTAATGTGAGAGGCTTTGAGCTAACCATTTTTAATTAATTCCTTCAAATGGAACCTCTCAAGGCTTAAATCATCATATTTTATTAAAAAAGTGTTATTTCAACAAAAATCAGCATGTCTAAAAAAGTGTAACCCACTATTGTGGGGTCACCCTTCAATAATGATTTTTATAGTATACTATTTTATTCATGTCAGTAACTAAAATATATGTGTTCTCTTTATAGAGGATGCTAAATAGATTAAAGGGCATTACCTAAGATGCAAATACTTTGGATGGTACATCACATGTTTTATCCTCCATCTTGTCCATGGTTATCCATATTTTTTTATGATCTAACAATATTTTTGTTCAACATTTGCTATTGAACCTATGTTGAGTATGACGCCTGGTACGAGGATCAGATCTACAGAGGTAGTTCTACCTACAATGCTAGCAACACATAGCATGACCACAAATGCGATGGAAACACCTACTATTGGTATGTAGACTCCACTTTTTCTCTCTTATTTATCATGTGTTTATTTCACTCGAACTATATATTCTTTCTTAGGGAGCATTTTGTAATATTAGATTCATTTTATGTAGGAGGAAATGGTGCAATTGCTAGATGTACTCATGTTAAATGTACGGGAACAATACAGTGTGATCAATTACTTATGAGTAATGAAGATGGACGTCCCTTGAGAGTAGCCCAGCTTCCAGGTACTTTAAAGACTGATCCTTTCTTTTACTATACAATATAATACTCATAATGTAATGCACTAACCCCCTATGTGATCCCTTGCAATAACTAATTATAATAATCTCGTAATTATCTTGTAGGGAATAATCTATTTTATTAAAAACTTAATGATGAATGTTTGCGCATTTTTGGGCCAACCATACGCACATGGTAATTAATTTTGATGTCATTGCAAGATTAGATTTTGTTTCATCCCTTTCTTCAAGTATATTAAAAGGTAGATTCACTTCATTTATGAATCTAACAATTTTTTTTCTTAAAAGGTGGTCATTACAAGATAAAGGGTTAAAGAATAAATTCATTGACTCTATGACAACACTTTTTGGACCTGAAGTCTTTCATAGACTTAGACTCCTTGACAAAGAGGGAACTATTTGAAGTATATTAGGGACAACTATAGGAGCCAAATAGAACACAACCCTTATTATGAGTGGCCTCCCTATATTCCTATTAATGAGTGGGAGGATCTTAAAAATGATGCACTTGAGAGAAGTGCAAGACATAGTGGATGAGTAGTATCGCCCGAGGAAAGAAGGTACGTGATAATGTTAATAATGAAATTATGTACTATTTACTCTTTGTACTTATGTGATCTACCATATTTCAAACATCACATAGGTTTCCTGACACAACAAAGGAAACAATAGAAAGAAAACAAAAGCATGGGCAACATAGGCTTGGCTCGAGTGGATATTCAAAACTTGTTGCATGAGTTGTAAGTATTAGTAAATGAAAAATCATATGCAAATATTTATAATTAAATTGCAATCAATTTAGTTTTGATGAAATTCACTACAATAAAAATTCATGATACCAATAAAAAATGGAGGCCTTGGAGTTCAAAAAACTGATTACAGAAGACGACAAAAAAATAGGCTACAAACAAGGCTATAAAGTCATGGCTGAACGATACCGAGCAATGAGTGCACAAGGTTCTTCTGCTGGATCTTTTGATCAGGTAAATAAGCCAATTGATTTTTATTTCAAGTTGAAAACTTTACCAATTACTGTATTTGATGTTAAGTTCCAACATAAAGTGAATATATTTGTTTTAAGTAAGGAAACACTGATTATATATTTGTTTAAAACTTCAAAGTGAATATATTTATATGTATTAAATTGAATGATTAACATTTCTCAGTATTTGTCTTGTATTTATATGTATAATTGTCAATAAATGCACTAATTATTTACATTTGAATACAGCCTGCCAATATTGATACTACACCGCCCGAGCACGACGGAGGCATCGATTCTAATGTGAATTTTAGTACTCAAGGTATACATTTTATATTCAAATTTTGATTAATGAATGTTTAATACAAGTAAACATGTTAAATTGAATTTGGCATAGTAATAACAATTTAATTATAATGTGTTCGAATTAATAAAACATTTTGTATTACAGTTGCAGGGGATGTAGATGTTGTTCCTGATGAGCGTGTTAAGGTTCAAGCTGTCGGGCAAGATGATGTGGTTGGACAAGGTAAAGAGCATCACATTTATGTTTTTTAAAGTATTGAAATGCTTGTAACAATAATGAATACATTTTTAAATTAACCCCAATTATGATAATATGTTTTTAATTAATGAAGCATTTTATTTGTTATTGCAGAGGACTCGCCTTTGCAAAGGATAGTGAGATCATGTGCACGACCAAGAAGAAATGATGATGTGGACATGGATATGCCTCTGCAACAATATAGGGAAGCAAAAAACAAGAAAAAGCCAAAATAAAATGATTCTCATTTATGCAACTTATTTGATAATGAAAAATGTTTATTTCTCGATGTTTATTGGATAATGATTGATGTTCATTTACACATGTTTGAGCTTAGTTCCATGTTTTCTTTCATTCTTTCATTTGAAATGTTAATGGGATACATACAAAGGTATGTTGTAAGTCTATAGGGTTTTCTCCCTCCAAGTGTATTGTTTCTATTATTGTTTCTTCTACTCTTCTCAAAAAATCTATTTATCACTACTAGAAACACTGATTTTCCTTTTATACACTATTGTAATGTTGGAGGGGTTTTCACTAAATTTGAGTGGATTTCATATTTTGGGAGAAATTAGTATTAGAATGTTCAATGGGTTCTTTTCTAAAACACACTACTTGAACAACAACAAAACTTGTAATACAAATGTTGATTGCAACTACCAAATTAGAAGCTTCACAAAAAACCTTAAATCATCATCTTGTCTAGAATGTTTAATCAATTGTTTAAGGTGGATTAGTTGTGATGATGAGACACGCCATTCTGATTCTTGGAACTTGATTTGTAACCATAAGTGATGGAGCTGAGGGGAGATGAAGGAATACCAAACAGTGAATTTGGAAGTTTTCATTAGAGAAATTGTAGCACGAAGGTCTGATCAATAGAGAAGATAGTAATGATCGCGGGAGAATGAATAGTGGTTATAGTTGTAGTGGGGAAGAAATTGGAAGCCATCCATGAAGAAACTTGCCGATAGAGATGGTGTACAAGAAACAAAGGAGCATGAATGCTACCCAGAATTGAACATTAGTCAAAGGCTACCTATAAGATGAGCACTACAAAGATGCATGATTGAAATTACATCCAAATCATCCGTGTATCCCTTTCACCTTCTTTCGGTGCAAGTGCTAGTGTACTTTTTAATAATAACAAAAGTTCATTAATGATTATAGATGTTAAATTTGACAATCTCTTGGTTTCAGGCAATACAGAAGGAGACACCTAGTTCAATATGCAATCTCAATTCATATATATAGGATATTAGGTGGAGCTGAAAGACACAATAGGTTTGCATTTTTGATAGAGGTCTTTAATTGTGATTTTAAGTTATAGACCATCATGAACATTGTAATTTTGACCTATTAAAAAAATGTAAATGTGTTGGGTCTTCTCAGCTCCACCTGCTATCTATGCATATTCTACTTGTGTTGCACGTGTATTCTTGATTCAGAGTGGGAAAATCTTATTTTTGATGCGAGGGAGAGAAGCCAAACACATAAAGAACATGCAAATAAACACAATAGCTACAAAACATAAATGTAGGTATCACAATAGCTGAGAAACATAAATGTAGGCATCATGGTCACAATTGTTTGGAGACACAAAATAATTAAATTCTATACCTAGAGGATGCAACACAACCACTACTCCTGTAGTTCTAAGTTGACACTAGGGGATCCAAAACCCATATATAGATTCCTTATCTTTGGTTTTTGGATCCCGTAGTGTCCACTTAGATTTGCAGGAGTAGTGGTTGTGTTTCATCATCTGGCTATAGCATTCAATTATGTTGTGTCTCCAAACAATTGTGACCATGATGCCTACATTTATGTTTCTCAACTATTATGTCCCAGGACCCCTTATGACCCTTTATGACCCTTTACGATCCCTAAGAATACATCTTGGAGGTCTTAAAGTGTCATAAAGGGTCATAAGAGGATCCTAGGAGGGGCCAGATGAGCTTCCACCTTCACGTGGTTGGCCCTATTAAGTAGAGAATGTTAAACTATTATTGAAACAAAGAGAAGCTCAATAATTTAAGATCCCAATCAATGTACGAAAAATATATATTTCTTTTTAAAAAATAGTGTGAGTTGTCATAATTACGACAAAACCAAAGAATAACTGACAAAAAAACTAAAAATGATGGCTATCTGTTGGAAACATCAATCACTTCAAGGAGAAATGATCACTTCAACTCACCTCAAGAAGTATTGACCCAAGATCAAGTCATATCGATCCATCTCAATGGCTATAAAATCAACATATCTCTGCCAAGAAACCAGTCGCAAAGAAACACCACAAATCGCACCATGAACCCGCTATGAAGAGGCATCCAATGTCTCATAAGTTGCATCAAATGACCCACTTTTTGTAATCTAAGTCTCTCAGCTCAGTTCACCAAGAAGAAGACTTCTCCCAAGTCATCACGAACACCACAGTGATCTACAAATCTCCAATGTTCAAGCTCTACATGTCACTCTCTCAACATCACATCTAACTCAATAATCCATGAGCTGCTACCGAATCTACTACAAAGTCATCTCCGAATGATCCATAACCAAATCACGAGCAGGAACCAGATCTGTAAGAACACCCTTTTGAGTTGATACCAACTTGATCGACATATATATATATATATATATATATATATATATATATATATATATATATATATATATATATATATATATATATATATATATATATATATATATATATATATATATATATATATATATATATATATATATATATATATATATATATATATATATATATATATATATATATATATATATATTAAAAATTGATTTGTGTCACAATTGCGATGACCATAAAACAATGATGGTCATCTGTCGAAGCAATCCAACATCCAGTCGTCGCATGTACAGCATCACTGTCAGTAAAAAACTATAAATGATGAATAGCCATCATAAAATTCTGATGAGTCTCTATCGTATGTACAGCATCACTGTCGTTAAAAACTAAAAATGATGTATATATGTCATACACTTCTGACGGATATCTGTCGCACTAACAACATCTCTAGTAGAAAACAGATTAAAAATGATGGCAACCCATTGGAAGATTTTGACGGGTTGTTGTCATTTTTATTTTTTGTGATGAATAGGCATTGTAATTAGGACAACCACAAATAGGTCTGATGCCATGTTTTCCTTGTTGGCAACCCTTTCTTGCGACATCCATTGTCATCCTACTTATGACACAAATCGTAAACATCAGTTTTTTCAACTATAAAACTACGATGTCAGACAGTGTCGTTATATCAATGGTAAACCATCCCAATCTAGACGACTTGCCATCAAAAAAAGGTGTCAAATGTACTAGTGTGTGTTCCCCTATCAGATCATAGAGATGGTCCTTGATAAACTTAAATATAACAAAATCCCTTATCCTACCCATAAGTTATTGAACTCATCAATTCGTTGTGATATCCCATTAATACATGTATTAGCCTTTATAGGCTTTTCTGACCCAATGTGACTTCACGACCTTTTGAAGTGGCTCTAATGGACCAAGGACATCTATATAGGGTATTACATAAACTTTTAATGTGTTTCCACCTTATGAACCTACAAAATGATCAATTAAGCCTTAGGTGCCAAAATGGCTTACATACCAACAAGTCGCATGGTTGTTGTAATGAATACTACAACCTCATTAAATAATTTCCAATAGAAATGATCATTGCAGTCGATATGAAGGGTGCAACCAAGCTTTAGGAAATATTATATCATGGAAAGCCACATTGACCTCCTTTATGGATAGTCCCTATATGTCTTCATCAAAGTGCAAAAAGATGTAAATTTGCATTTGTATGCAAATATGGCCTAGAAGGCTCATGAAGGGGCTATGGGGATAAGAGTAAGTTAAGAGGTTGTTTATAAACATTTGAAATGTCCAAAAATGGGCATTGGTTGTCATGTTTTCGAGTTGACAACTTTGTTGTCAACTTGACAACAACAAATCAACATTTTTCTATGTTTGCATTAGAGGAACAATCAGTTTTGACTATTGTAGGAGTTAGAAGTTGGTTATTGGAGTTGTTTGTTGAGTGTTTGAGGGTTTTTTAGAGGAGATCCATGTGACTAGATAATGTATGTAGAGGTTGGTGTTTTTTGGGACCATTGAAGATGGTCTTGAATCAATAAACAACAAAGCTTTCTCTATAATCATTATTTAGCCATTGGGTACAATCATCAAACCAATGAATTAAAATACTTTGAATTAATATGTTTTGATTGGAAAATGGAGTAGGAACATTTTATTGTGGTTTTCTTATACTTCCATGACATTTTTGTATCATTTCATCTGTATTTGAAGGTAGAGGAATCGACTTTGTGTTGATTGTTCTTGGGTTTTGTTTTGCAATCAACAATTTGGGATTGAAGTCTCCTTAAATGGATTGACTCTCCCACTCCTGTGACTAAGGTGATTGGTGGGAGGGGTCAGTTAATATATAATATCCTTGTAAGATAATGTTTGAATGCAAGGATATGGTGTATGGAGTTAAAGAGACCACACAAGGGTGGTGAAATGTTGATTGAAGGGTGCCCGATTTTGCACCAGTCATTATTGTGAGTGAATACCCCTAAGAATGGGTGTATTTTGTGATGGATGGGTATGTGTAGGATCATGGTATGCCAAACTAGGCCCTTAAGTGGCAATGAAAATTTAGAAAATCAGGTTTAGGAAGGTTGACATAAAATTTTGAACAAGTTATAAATATTATATCAAAAATATGTAAGAAAAGAATCTATAGAAAATTGAATTTAGTTTCTAAGAGACTAAGACTTTTTTGAAAAATAATTATTCTATATGTTAAAAATTTCAAATTTCAATGTAGTAGTACAAAAATTTCAAGAAAAAATAAGTAGGTGTATGTCTGACAACCTTAAACACAATCAAATGATAATTTTTTTTTACAAAATTCAAGATATAAGTAGTAGACTCATGTCTAGATGTGACACATATTTTTTTGTAATTTTTTCCAGGTAAATAATTAATTTTGATTTTTCTTCTACAAATTTTTCAGACTATAAAAACTCTCGTATTTGACCACATTAACTTAGTCTAAACTTTATCAAATCGAAAAAAAATTTTAATTGTAGTAGGAAAAGCATAGAATGTGACACATGTTTTGAATTTCAAAAATCTTATACAGTTTGAAAGTTATATCTATTTTTCAATAAGTCTATCAATCAGGACTAGAAAGATAACAGGTAGGTGTATGTCTCATCACATTAAATAAAATCAAATGATAATATTTTTTTATAAGATTCTAGATAAAAGTAGTAGACTCATGTCTGGATGTGATGTACATTTTTTGTTATTTTTTCTAACTAAATAAATAATTATATTTTTTGTGCTACAAATTTTCCTGAATATAAAAACTCTTGTGTTTGACCACCTTAACTTAGTCTAAAATTTATCAAATTGAAAGAATTGTTTATTATTATTGTATTAGGTGAAGCATATAATGTGATGTATATTTCAGATTTCAAAAAGGTTAGATATTGTTTTAAAGTTATAGTTGTTTTGCAAAGAGTTTGTCAATCAAGACTTCTTTTTCACATCACCACTTTCTTGCATACCATGATCTTGCACATACCTAGATCATTGTTATTGGAGTCCATATAGGTGTGTTAGATCCAGTGGGGGATATAGAGAGATTCTCTAAGGTCCTTTTGAACAATCCCTAGCCTAATGACCCTAGGAGTGAGGGTTTGGTATCTAGAAGAAGAGGTAAGTGGTAAGGCCCTAAAAACTTGAAAATCTATTATTTCTACCCCTTATGCAAGACTCTTCATTGGTTGGGAGTCAAGGGAATGAGTTCTATGATGAGTCACTTTATAAGTGGAGGTTTATTAGGCCTATTTGGTTGCTCAAGAAAGATGTCACACCCCTCTGTATCAGGCACCTTTATCTTGTTAGGAGATCCTAACATCAATTGTTTTGATCTTCTTACTAAATGCTCCCATGTTGTTTTCAATGTTGATAGTTATGGTATAGGTATTTCTTAGAGTTTTAGGATTCTCATGTCCAAGGTGATACCCATACTTTATATAAAAAGCACAATAATGCAACACTAGGCACATAGATTTTTTGGGCCCTAAATTAAATCACACCTTCCTCATATTCTTAATAAACCTATTATCCAAATCCAGAACTATCTCATCGGTCCCTTTTCTTATGGATTTAAACTCAAGTATGGAAATTTTGGATCTACCCATCTCTAATTGCAACCCAAAGATGCTCATATATTCTTCCCATCAGCCAATGAGTCAACAAAACCTTGTATAATTAAGCAAAGTAACAAAATCCCAAAAAATTCTTGATAGGTAAAGTTGTAGAATCTTTCAAAGGAACTCTAGGTTAGTGTCTCCTTGATAATGGACATTTGTTGGCATAATTTGACAAAGTACCAACTACACTCGAGACAAGAACCAAAATTAATACATCCTCAACAACAGTGCCATTGTTATTTCTCAAAGTAGTGGAGCCCCAAACCCCTCACGAAAAAATGCACCTTAAGTACTTTGGATGCCAACTATGGTGGATAGCTTGAGGATTATGGTTGGGAAACAAGAACAATAGACCAATTAATAAGGACTAGTAATTCCCTCTTCTTTAGGATCTACTTGGCCAAGAGTGTGTTCCCTGAGTGTTTGAGACAGGAAAATTTATGACAAATGAAAGATTATATTCAAATTCTTAATAACCATGCCCAATGCACTATAAAATCTAAAATATGCTAGTATATGTCATTGATGGCTGAAACTAGACCACCAAATGACCCAATGAGAACCTTCTTGCATATGCACCCAAAGATTATTTTTGTCTTGTTTTGATTAACTAGGTATATAAATATCTTGTAATGGTTCCTCGTCGTGTGTCTAGAATGTTGTTTTCGAGAAGGGCATTGAAACTAAATCTTTATAAACAAATATTAACCAAGGTGTTATCAAATTTTATCTCCAAAGAGAAGAAATAAGATATTATAAATGGATTGCACCAGGTATATAAATTTTATTAACACTTCATACAAGATCATAGTTGTGGGTGCAGAACAAAACTAAATGAAAATCCTTACAATGCAGATAATGCAGTTCAAATGAAAATGTAGATAATCCTCCTTCATGCACTTCCCTTCTTTGATGTGTGGAATAATGGAGAGATAACGTGGTCCAAATGGAAATGCAAATAATCCTCCTTCGTGGGCTACCCTTCTTCATCGTGGGGAATAATGAACTGACAAATGAAGCCTTTTTTTTAAATTTATGCTTGTATTGGTCATAATTTTGACCAATACTATAGTGGTCAAAATTATGACCAACATGGGCATAAATTTAAAAAAATCAAAGTTTTCCTTCTATAATCCAACCAACCAAAACCTTTTAATTTGTTGGTTGAAATAATTGGTCAAAAAATAAGGTCAAATATACTAGTGAATTGTGCATAACATCCTCTATAAATTAGCACATATTTATGGAGGCACTATCCACAAATGTAAATCAAATATAGTTTCCAATTTCTCATCATTGTGATCTTTTATATCCCCCATAAATGCTTACTGTTACAAGTAGTGGTTGTCGTTGCACCAAAAGATCGACCTGTTAATGCTTGATACAACCACTAGACTTATAGAAGACACAGGAGGCTATTAAACCATGTCACGAATCCTGAAGGGAGATGTTTGTAGTTAGTCCAACAATCCCCCCCTCAGTGTCACCCAAGGGGATTCGAACCTGCGACCAAGCTCTGATACCACTTGTTACAAGTAGTGGTTGTCGTTGCACCAAAAGATCAACCTGTTAATGCTCAATACAACCACTAGACTTATAGAAGACACAGGAGGTTGTTAAACCATGTCATGAATCCTGAATGGAGACATTGGCAGTTAGTCCAACACTTGCAATATGATTCTCGTCTCTTTTTTCCTTCAACATTGTCCAAGGGGAAATTCCTACAATATAGGCATTTCCCCTATACAAGTCATACAACCTAATGGCTTCCTCCAAGATATTCCTTGGAATGATGCATTCCTCCACATAAGCTGTTATAATTCACCTAAGTCCACAACTAAACTACCACACATCCATGCATTGTGACAAGAAAATAGATATAATTTGTGATGGATATATGCATCATAACTACAAAGAAAGAAGGTATGTCCCAATGAATGAGATGATCATGTCTCAAACACTGGGGAAATCACATCTAAACCAATAATTGAAACAAACCATAAAAGGTAGTGCAAAATCTATGACGTCTTCTGCATGCTAGATAGGGATGTTGATCTAGTAGTTTTTGGGCATCAATGTCATTGATTCATAGAAGTAGGCAATATAGTCAATGCCATAATTATTTCTAAACAATCATGATCAAATAAGTACTTACTATTTGTGACTCAAGAGCATCCAAGTTAATATTTGCAATTTCCCTTGGGAAGGTTCAAACACGGTAGAGAACATACCAACAATGAAACTTAGTACGTGCAAGAAACAACTAGTAGCTACAAAACTGGAGAACAACCCGACAAGTATTTTTTTTATTCAATGTATTTTATCTTCGAAATGAACTACATAGAAGGTTGTAAATGTTACTTATACTACTTTTAAAAATTTTATTTAGTTGTGTAAAGAAGGATGGATTTTGAGATATGTTTATGAGGATGTAGAGGTGACATTCTAATACTACAAAACATTGAAACCCTAAAAAAATTTGGATTTGGGGATGCAATTTTTTTGTAGGGTGGGAAAACAAGGCTTAAGAAAATAATAGAGAGGAAAATACATCTAAGAATGAAAAACCCAAAATGGGAGCAAAAAGGGAAACACTAAAAAAGACAATAACATGTCATTTATGAAATAGTTGTCCATTATCAAAATTTAGAGTTTGAAACCATCGATCAAATTGTGATGCATGAGCATCTCGGGTCCTTCGCAATCCTGTGTCAACAAAAACATATTTGAGTTTGTTTGTGTTGCTCGGTTCCTACTTTGACCGAGGAGTTGGTTCAGTGTTGCTCAGTTTCCTTTGTTTGCCAGTGTTGGTCAGTTATCTCTCTGGCACTCAATGATTTCCTCGTGCTCGGTGATGCTTCTTTGGCACTCGATTGGCTTTGCTTACTGACGGGTTTCTTTTGAGTTTCTATTGAGGCCAACTTGTCCACTTAATTTGGGTCACAAATTTAATGCTAGTATCCATTATTGGGAAGCATGTGGACCTAGATCTGGTCATCCCTTCTGTTGATTGTGGAACTGAAGGTCGACTCAGTTCAGTAGCCTCTTGTATAAGTATAGTTGTTTGGTTAGAGTTGGGGGTATTTCTTGGGTAGGAAGATAGAAGATTAGAGATTGTTGGATATCCTTGCATGTTTGAGGACTCCTATAATTCATTGTAATATCTGGCCATAACCAAGAAGGCCTTACAGCCCAACATGTATGAATCTATTTGAAGATAATAATAAGAAAGATCTTGCATTCTCTCTCTCTCACTATGTTGTTGTTGTTTCCGCGTGTAGTTGAGCAGGGTGGATCTATAGGGTGTACCATTATTTGGTCCTCCTAGTTCCTATCTATGTTAGGTGGTATCAGAGCGAGGTGAGATTTGGATCTAGGTTTGAAAATCTAGATTTATAGGTTCCTTCTTAGAAAGCCCTAGTTGAATTATTGTGGGGTGGAAGATTGCGATCTGACCTACAATTGCAGAGGGTTTTCAAGATGGTTTGTGGGAGGCAAGATGCGGATCCAAGATTTGCAGACATGTTGAGACAACTTGCTACTAGAATAGAAGCTGTTGAAACAACCTAGAGAATAGGAAGACATCTTGAAGATGTTAGTGATGATGAAATTGAGGAAGAACAAGCAAATTCAGAACCTGCACCTGTCATGGATTAGGATGAGGAAAGATTCTTGAAGGCTTTGACAAGTCTGAAGTCTACACCACATTTTAATCCTCCTGAGTATGGTGGAAAATTGGATTCTGATGAATTGGTAAATTGGATCATTGAGATGGAAAAGTACTTTGAGTATGAGAATGTACCTGAAGACAAGAAAGTGAAAATTGCAAGCAAAAAGTTGAAAAGTCATGCATCCTTATGGTGGGAACATCTGTAGCTGGACAGAAAGAGGAAAGGCAAAGACAAAATCAAGGTATGGAATAAAATGGTGAATAAATTGAAAGGAAAGTTCTTATCTTGTGATTATCAGATTAACCTAGTTAGGCAAATGCAAAGTCTAAGGAAAAAGGGTAGCTCGGTAAAGGAATATATTGAGGAATTCTATAAGTTAGATATCAGATCTGGACATGATGAAGATGATGTGGAAATAATTGTTAGATACCTAAATGATTTGAGAGTTTCCATCCAAGAAGAAATCAGTTTGGTCAAATTGGAGAACATTGAGGAGGCTTATCAATTTACATTAAAAGCTGAGGACAAACTGAATAAGAGACATGAGCAAAGACAAAGAGGTAGAGGTGGAAGATTCCCTAGAGGAAGAGGTAGATCCCATGGTGAAAATGGTAGATCTGAACCAGAAAAGACAAATATGGATAAGGGAAAGACTGAGTGGAAAGGTGAAAGTTCATCAAGAGGTAGAGGCAGTAACTACTGAGGTGGTTATAACAAAGGAAGTTTCTGAGGAACTTGTTACAATTGTGGAGAAGAAAGACATAGATCTTTTGAGTGTACACATGCAAGTAAGAATGCTGGTAATAGTAGAAATGATTTGGTGCAAGAAGAGTCATCGAATGAACCTAAGAAGGAAAATAACTTGATGGTAAGGAGAGCACTATGGAATGAAATTAAAAAGGAAGATCCGGTAAGGAAAAGTTTGTTCAAGACCAGATGTCGAGTTTCTGACAAAGTTTGGAAGGCAATCATTAACAGTGGTAGCTCGAAGAATCTAGCATCTGAGGAAATGGTCACAAAATTACAGTTGAGAAGGTTGGAACATCCAAAGCCCTATCAAATTTCATGGATCAAGCATGGGCATACACTCTTGGTAAGTGAACAATGTTATGTAAATTTGAAGATTGGAAAGTACTATGATAAGGTGTTATGTGATATCATGGCTATGGATTGTTGTCATATTTTGTTGGGTAGACCTTGGCAATATGATAGACATGCTCTATATGATGGGAGATTACATAAGTATACTATTTTGGTTGACGGAAAGAAACAAATCTTGTTACCTTTTCTAGAAGAACATGTTAGTAATGTTTGCACATCTGTGAAAGTTTGTTTGATGGAGGGAAGAAAGTTTGTTAAGGATTTGAAAAAGAGTGATGTATGTTTTGCTATGATTCCTAAAAAACTGAGTAAGAAAATAGAGGATAATATTCCTAAGGAGATTCATAAGTTACTCAGCCAGTATAGTGAAATCATTTCTGATCATGTACCTAATGGTTTGCCACCGAAGAGAAGCATTGATAATTGTATGGATCTAATCCCTGGAGCTAGTTTACTGAATAAGGCACCTCATCGGTTGACACCTACTGAGAATCAAGAATTGAACTGACAGATTCAAGAGTTACTGGAGAAAGGTTTGATCAGAGAAATTTTGAGTCCTTGTGCAGCACTTGTGGTATTGGTACCTAAGAAGAATGGAGAATGGTGAATGTGTACCAATTCCAGAGCAATCAATAAGATAATAGTGAAGTATAAGTTTCATATATCGTGAATGGATGATATAATGGATAGTTTGATTGGAGCAAAGTATTTTATCAAAAATGATTTGAAAAGTGGGTATCACCAGATCAAAATTAGAGAAGGTGATGAATGGAAGACTGCTTTTAAGACAAAAGAAGGTTTGTATGAGTGGTTGGTTATGCCTTTTGGTTTAACTAATGCACAGAGTACTTTTATGAGGTTGATGAATGAAGTTTTGAAGAAATTTTTGAGTAAGTTTTTTATTGTATATCTTGATGATATTCTGATATTCAGTAAGATCGGAGAAGAATATTTGTTGTATGTTAGACAAGTTTTGGAAAGATTGAAAGAAGAAAAGTTGCTGATAAATCTGAAAAAGTGTTCATTCATGAAAAAGGAGATTGTGTATTTGGGATTTGTGATTTTAGCTGATGGTTTGAAAATGGATCCTGAAAAGGTTGAAGCTATTTTGAATTGGCCTACACCTATGAATGCTAGTGAGGTAAGATCATTTCATGGTTTGGAAAGTTTTTACCAAAAGTTCATAAGGAATTTTAGTTCAATTTGTAATGCTATGACTGAGACTATGAGAGGAGACAAAAGAGAAATCAAGTGGACACATGGAGCTGATAAAAGTTTTGAGACTCTGAAGCAGAAGGTTGCTAAATTGCCTGTTTTGGCACTACCTGATTTCAATAAGGTATTTCAAGTGGAATGTGATGCGAGAGGAAGTGCAATTGGAGCTGTGTTGACTCAAGAAGGTAAACCTGTTTCTTTCTTTAGTGAAAAGTTGAATGATGCTAGAAGGAAATATTCTATGTATGATCAAGAATTCTATGCTATTGTTCAAGCACTAAAGAAATAGAGACATTATTTGATGTCAAATGAATTTGTGTTGTATACTAATCATAAGGCTTTACAGTATTTGGGTAGTTAGAATAGTTGAATTAAAGACATATGAAATGGGCTGAGTATTTGTAGAGTTATACATTTGTGATAAGGCATAAGAGTAGAGTCACTAACCATGTTGATGATGCATTGAGTAGAAGAAGATCTTTGATGACCGAGATGAAAATTGGAATTTTAGGCTTTGATGACATGAGGGATTCTTATGAGTTTGACCCTGATTTTTCTGAGCTGTGGAGAAAGTGTAGAGCACCTATTCAAGATCAACATAGTAATAAATGGGATGAATATTTTATGCAAGGAGGTATGTTTTTTAAAGGTATTCAATTGTGTATAGCAAGAGGACCAATGATAACTAATTTGATAAAGGAGAAACATAGTAGTGGTTTGGCTAGACATTTTGGTATTGATAAAAACTTGATTTTTCTTAAGGAGAAATAATTTTGGCCACAGTTGTATAAAGATGTTCAAAAATTTGTAAAAAGTTGTGGAGATTTTCAAGTTGCAAAAGGAGTGAGTTAGAATACTGGATTGTATACACTGATTTATGTACCTGAGAAACCTTGGATTGACATCAGTATGGATTTTGTTCTTGGCTTACCAAAGATAGTAAGAGGTAATGATTCTATATTTGTTTTTGTGGATAGATTTTCTAAAATGACACATTTTATACCTTGTAGAAAGACATCAGATGCAGTACATGTAGCATATCTTTTCTTTAAAGAAATTGTTAGATTGCATGGATTACCGAGGAGTATTATCTCTGACCAAGACAGTAAGTTTGTTGGATACTTTTGGAAGACTCTTTGGAGAAAGTTGGGTATTGAGTTGAAATATAGTTCTACATTTCACCCACAAACTGATGGATAGACAGAAGTTGTGAACAAAAGTTTGGGAAATCTTTTGAGATGTTTAGTTGGAGACACACCAAGTAATTGGGATTCTCTGTTGGCACAAGTAGAGTTTGCATATAATAATTAAGTGAATAGGAGTACTGGGGAAACACCATTTGAGATTGTGAATGGCATACAGCTGAGAGGTATATATGATTTGAGGGTTATTGCTAATGAAAGTAAGAGAAGTGCCGAAGGAGTAAAATTTGTTGAATACATGAAGACATTGCATGAAGATGTGAAGCTGAAGCTGGAAAAGAGTAACCAAAAATAAAAAGACAGAGCTGATAGATCAAGGAGACATAAGACTTTTGATGTTGGTGATGAAGTGATGGTTCATTTGAGAAAAGGAAAATTTCCTGTTGGAACCTATGAGAAGCTAAAGATGAAGAAGTTTGGACCTTGCAAGATTTTGAGAAAATTTGATAGTGGAAATGCATATGAAGTTGAGTTACCTGATGACATGGATATATCACCTATTTTCAACATTGCTGATTTATACATGAGTTTCATGAACTTGAAGAAGACATGGTAGTACCGATAGATTATCCTAAGAAATAGAATGAATAAGTTGAGAAGATTTTGGGGCAAAGAATTGGTAGAAGTACAAGAGGAAATAGTATATGGAATATTTGGTAAAGTGGAAGAATAGACCAATTGAAGACAGTTCATGGATTTCACAATTTGAGTTGGATGCAACTCAGATCATACCTGCTAAATGATTCAGAGAATCATTTCAAAATAACCCCAGATGTCTGATGCAGGAGCATCTCAGTTCCTTGGAAATCCTGTGTCACCAAAAACATATTTGAGTTTGTTTGTGTTGCTCAGTTCTTGCTTTGACCAAGTTGGTTCGGTGTTGCTCAGTTTCCTTTTTTTGCCGATGTTGGTCCATTAGCTCTCTAGTGCGCCTTGGTGATTTCCTAGTGCTCAGTTGGCTTTGCTTACCGACTGGTTTCTTTTGAGTTTCTGTTGAGGCCGACTTGTGCACTTAATTTGGGTCATAGATTTAATGTTGGTATCCATTATTGGGAAGTGTGTGGACCTAGATCTAGTCATCCCTTCCATTGATTATGGATCTGAAGGCTGACCTAGTTTGATAGCCTCTTGTATAAGTATAGTTGTTTGGTTAGAGTTGGGGGTAGTTCTTGGGTAGGAAGATAGAATATTAGAGATTTTTGGAGATCCTCACATGTTTGAAGACTTCTGTAATTCATTGTAATATCTGGCCATAACTAGGAAGGCCTTACAACCTGACATGTATGAATCTATTTGAAGATAATAATAAGGAAGATCTTGCATTCTCTCTTTCACTGTGTTGTTACATTACTTCCGTGTGTAGTTGAGCAGGGTGGATCTGTAGGGTGTGCCATTATTTGGCCCCTCCTAATTCCTATCTACATCAAATTGTCTCATTTATATAATAGTGCTGGAGTGCAAAATGTTAGAATCTAAAACCCTCAAAAAATTTGTCTATTATATATCTTCACATTACTTCAATTACTGGCACATGGGTTTTTTGGTTGGTTAGCTACTGTAGGGAAAAATTGTGGTTTGATTCTTTGGATTGAGTTAGGACTGATTTGATGCAAGTACTCTCAGTTACATAGGTAGAAGTGTGAGTCTGGGATTCGTAAGCTGATCAAAGAGATAGTGGCTATTTGCTCAAGGGATGAAGATAGTATGTTAAGTGATTATGAATGCATTTTAATTCACACTCTTATTTAGAAATAAATCTAAGATTCATATACTTTAACTAATGAATTAAACCTCATGCTTAAAAGGACTACACTTAAGTCACACACTTTCAGTCATGCTTAAAAGGACTAAACTTAAATCACACACTTTCAATCAAGCCTCTTTAATGAACACCGACTTCTAACATCTACTTGGTTAAATATATAATCTATTACACTTTCTTTATTATAATAATGAAACTACTTTTCTCCAAATGATTTTCTCTTTGCACTTAATTAAAAGGGAAAATGAAATGGTTCTGCTTCCTGTCATAGTAGTGACAGGAAGTGGAACAACGTGTAAGAATACCAGAATTATGAATCAAAACCTATCAGTCCAATTATATATTAATTAGATCAATCATAAATTGTATGAGTATGATTTGATTCTTGAACTGAGATTTTTCCTTGTCCTATAAGTTCTGATTAGATCTGTAAATATAGGAATGATTTGATCTATGAAATGACACTTCAATTTAAACCAAAGATATTATCAAATGCTCTGCAAACTTCACAATTCCTTTAACCTGATACTAAACTAAATATGAAATAAACTGTTGATTTAATCATATTGCTTTCATCATAAACAATGAACATATATACCATACAAATAAAATAGAAACTTACTCACTCCACAATTATAAAGAAGTCACTTGATAACACGAGTAAGGGGGCCCTTCCTTCTCGGTCACCAAGTGTTGAATCAAACTATGAACACTAGCTACTTAAAACCATGCATTCACAACTAGAGTAATAACTGGAGCAACAAAGTTTTTCATATATTATCGAGTAAATTGTCTTCAACAATCTCATACATATTTATACACTGCTACTTGCTAATCTTGTCTCGGAACCAATTACGAGTTAAAAACCATAAAAAATGTTTTTATACATATCAAAACACTAACCATCAATCAGTCTAGGGCCGTAGGCCCCCCAATCAAAATAATATAACAGTTTTAAACAACTAAGCTATTTGAAGACCATTATGAAACCACCAGTCAAAAATAGATTACCACCATGCCGTTCTCTCATTCATATAGTCCATGCGCTAAGCAATCCTTCCTTCCAAGTACCTGTCCACCTATAGGTTCCTTGTTATGTCAATTAAGCAACCTAGTTAGCAAATAACCACGATTTTCGTTCATAGTTTTGGTTTTGAATTTTCTTTCATATTTATCAAATTCCCTCTTTTTCTCCTTACCAAATGGTGATAGGAATGACATGAATACCATAGGAATAGAATATAATGGCATATTAACCCGGGTAAAATAAATAACACATCCTAGCCTCATCAACTACTTCCTTATAGGACTTAAAATGGTAGGTTTTAAAACCCTCAAAAAAACCACAACACCTAAAAACCTCAACATATAAAAACCCTTTTTGAACATCCTCAAAATTCACAGTTTTAATAAAATGAAAAAATGACAAACATTATTGAGCACATATAGATTACCTAGTTTGCTTCATCCTGCATCTGCCACACAACCAACCGCCGAAACTAGTTGTCGCTCTCCATGACCACCATGCAACAAATATTTTACTCAAAAAGATGCTAACACAAAAAATAAGGAAAAATTCCTCACCTTTGACCACAATCCTAACACTCCTTGTCTACAATGAATTCATAAGTTCTACACACTTGGTCACAAACATTTGCAATTGGTCACTTTTAGTACTCACATTTTGTTGCTTGTTTTCTCCTGACATCCCTCGAAAGTACAATAAGAAAGTACTCGTCATTAGTTTTTATTGTTTATACATGTCACATTTCAAATATTCTATTAGGTGGAATTTCTCTAACTGTGACGGTCTACCGTCCCATTTTCCGATCCCATCCTACCATTTATCCTCTATGATCATGTCGATGTCCAATTTAATCTATCTATCCAATATTGCATGTCTTGTCATGCCACGTCATGATGTTATACTATATGTATACTATACATAGTCTTACCATGTCATTCTTTTGGTTGGATAGCTTTTACTTTTACCATTTCATCCTCTTCAAGATTATTATGATGTGTATTTAACTGAAAAGAAATAATAAAAGTGGTAGCACTAATCATTATATTTTGCATCTTTCTATGTGGTGGAGAACCCGTGTTCTTGAAAGAGAGGTCACAAGATCAAATCCCATAAAGGGTAGGGTATGTACATCTCATTTGTAGTACAATTAGGTGTCTCCCACAATGAGTATGAGGTAGTCCCATATTGTTGTCACCATAGGTAGAGCCAAAAATACATGACTTGTATTGTAGACTACAAAATAACTTTCATTTTGTTAATGCATTATTAGATATTATAGTGGTGGTTTAAGATGGATGGACCACCCCACTTTCAAAGCCCAAAAGATCTTGTTCATAATTTACTTTAAAGTCTGTGATGGAAAATTGGCAAGCATTCACCCAAATGACATAGTCAATAATCTATCTGTCCACTAAAAGATACGTGTTCAATATGGTAATAGTGGGTTTCTATTGCACTTCAACAGTGAAGTGTTGGCAGGTTGTGCATATGCTTTGAAAAATGTGGAAGCCAAGGAATCTGGATCATTTTGTGATTGGGAGAGCTTCACAAAATCTAAAAAGATCTGACCTATGGTTTGCAGAGGCCAAGACTTGGGTTATATTCCAAGTTCCAACAAACCTGACAACTCATTTGTGATTCTCCATCTATCTTGTCGTTGTCAAAATTGTTGTAAATGACACTCATCTGTGACGATTGTAATCTAATGTAATATGAATCATATTTTCCATATGATTTCAGACAACAAATCTGACATATTTTTAAGCTGGAGTACTTTGTTCTCTTGTAAAAAAATTAATGGGATCTAATGTAATATGCCCATCTTTACTAATTTGTGGGGCATTTTGTAGGAAGGTTTTTACTCGTAATTGTGGCATGAATCAAAATTATACCTGGAATGTTCTGTGGAGGGTAATTACCCACATCAAAAGGGATTTGAATTTGATACATGATAGATGCTCTTCTCACACCTCCATTTTAAGCCCAAACAAAGTTTACATTGCGTTTTGCAGTTCTTAGCCTTTCACATACAGAAACTCATTTTATGAAAAAGAAATACAGATGAAACGGTATTCTAATTTGTATGTTTTTATAAAACATTTTTAACCATGAATTATACAGGCTAGTAACCTAGCAATTCCCAATTGCACTTTAGGGGCTCTACCGACTGAGCTACTATCAACTGAACCTCCCACTCCAGATCTGATGGTATATGGATTGATTATCAACACAGGTCCTCACATTGTCTTTGAGTCACTCACTCTCCTAGTAAGATCATAATACATAAAATTATGAACTAATTTAGACTCAACTCAGTGACACATTTTAACTACAGTTTCAAGAATTTACAGTTGCCATTCGAATTATTGGAGGTTGATTGGTAACGTTAGTTATAGGGTCACTGAAAAGGTTGGTGATGTGGTTAATGAGAGGTTGGTGATGGGTCAATTAATAGATTGGTTATGCATATGGAGTTAGTGAATGGATTAGTTACGGGGTTGATTTGAAGTACACAACGTTAAAAACATAACCCATAACAGTCCCTGTGAAAATTATTTTAGTGTAGATATGAGCTTTCTAAATTACAATTCTTCATAATAAAAAGAAAAATTAAAATATTTAATGTTGTTGAATTTATTCATTTCATACAGTAAACAACCTTCAATATTTTGATAGCAACTTTTGAAGTTTTGCTTGCATTAAACAACTAAATATGCAAAATATTATATTTGCACTGTTGGATACAAAGTGAAATCTTTCGAGGAATTTGTGGGACAGTCAGTACAGTCCCGAGGTTGAAATAAAATTCCGGTTTCACCTTTTATGGGTAAAGAACTATTTATTCAAGCAGTGAAATCTATGATACTTCAGTAAAGTGATGTTTTAGAAAATAAAGAATTGTTTAGTTTTATTAATATTTTTATATTTAATTTAAATGATTATAGAAAATAAAAAGAGAATGAGATAACAATAAAGAAAAGAAGATGCAAATGGAGTAAAAATATATCATTGGTGTTAAGGAATAAGATGTAATATAAATAGATAGGAGGAAAAATAATAAATATGTTAAAGCATAATTTAATTGTAAGGGTAGGTTATGTATATCTTATATTTGAAGTATAATAAAAAATAGTTTGTCTATTCATTGTACCTAGTTTATATACATACTTTTTATTTGAAGCACAATCAGATATCTTTTACATATTTGTGTGGAAAGTCCCATATATTATTAGTCATCTCAGTGGGAGATGTCTCATATACTCTTAGTCATCAAAGTGCCAAAAGTCCCATTTACTATTGGTTATGTACATCTTGTATTTAAAGCATAATCAGATGTCTTTTGCATACTTAGTGAAAGGCAAGTTATGTACATCTTGTATTTGAAGCATAATCAGATGTCTTTTGCATACTTAGTGCATGATAGGTTATATACACCTTGTATTTGGGACACAACCATGCTCCATACAAAATGAACCTTTGACTAAATTTAGAAAAACAGAAAATACACTAGATTTTTGAGAATTTCCAGTATTTTTTCTTCATGTTTTGTATCCCTTATGCTTTTAATCCACAAAAAAATTGAAAAAAAAAAGTGCTTTGGCCAATCTGAAAAAGAATAAAAAATTCTTTTCCTTAATATATTTTGTGTGGAGCTTAGCCAGTAGCTTGTATTTGAAGCACAATCATATGCCTTTTACATATTCAGTGCCGAATAGATTATGTACACCTTGTATCTGAAACATAATCATATACATAAGAGCAAATTCTATTTTTATATTGAGTTAATGCTGAAACCAACTACCTCTTCTTTGGAGAGAGACCAGTGTTGAAATATGTAGTGGTAAATGGTTATTTATGCACTGGAGGAGATTGTAACTTTTATAGTAGTTAATTAAAACACTTACTATCATTGCTAACAGTGTATTAACATATAATGAATTTATAAAAATATTAGTTGTTTTATTGTGGTCTTAGGATTCATTCAATTGATTTTTTATATTATTATTTGTTTTGTGTTATTCGAAATTCATAATTAATTTGATATTTTAATTTATTTATAATTTAATTATGTTTAATTGGGATTAGTCTAATTCTATAAGAATTCATCCATCTCAAGTCCTTGTTCATTAGATATGGTCAAAACATATTGACCATAAGAGACAAGATATTGATGTCCTTTAAATGATTTTATAACTAATTTAGAAACATATAACTGGAAACCTCACTATAGCTAATTAATAAACATAGAATTTTATTGATTGATAGCAAATTTGGTAAGCTAAGGGTGAATGTGCACATATCTTATTGAAAATTTGCTTTTGATATTTTCAAAAATATTAAGGAAGTTGTCAATTTAGGTAGAGCCTAGTTATTCTAGATTTTTAGAAACTTCATTTTCAAAGCCATTCACCATTAAAATAATTTCTCTATATATTCTTGTGTGGTTAACCCCTGGTGTTTTTTTTAAAGCACACAATCACAAAAAAAAAAGATGAGATATTTTTCACTTTTCACTTAATCTTTTATTTTGTAAAAGCATACGTTTATAGGCTGATGTAGGATACATGGTATAATTATTTTATAAAGCGTTCTAGCTTAATGAAAGTGCACCTTGTTACTCCTAAGTGCATTAAGATTTGTCATTAGTATCATTCATACAATCGGTAAAGGAGACAATATAGGCTAGTCGGTTAACACACAGAGCATAGACACCAAATAGAATACATGGCAAAATACTATACTAACTTAATACAATCTTGACCAAGTACTCACACTAAGCCAGATGATTACCAAGCACCAAGCACAGTTCAACTGAGCATTCATATATACTGAGCGTTAGTTAAATACCAAGTGATGAATGCAATGTACACCGAGTAAACTAGGAAATAAAATAGAAGTTTGTATTGGCACAAACTACATGGTAAATGGTTTACACCGATCAAAAAATAGTTTACCAAGATCAAGGTGAATATTTATTATGGATGTAATCATTTAATGATTGATGATTCCTATGTAAAGATGATCTAGGTTATTTATTTGAACCGTTGATCTTAGGTTTTCTAAGATAGTGTCACAACCCTAATTAGGTCATATCATTTTGATATGAGTATTGTAAATATGTTATTTTGATAAGTATCACACATGAAGTAGCCACCATTGGGAGACATATGAAGATCTGACCCTTGATTATGTTGAAGCATTGACAGAGTATTTAGTTTATCATAAATAGTTTAAAGGCTTTTGAGTAGTATTCAAAGTAGAGATCAATCAAAATAAGGTGATAACAAATAAGTACATATCAGATCTGAAATCGGGAAAATATTAGTTGCTATCTACATATCAATTTTACTATTTATTTTTAACCATTGTAGAAGACTTTAAATCTTCTAATAGAGTAGACTTAACAGTCATATGTAAAATCTCTTAACTGAGTGCACACTTAATTGTGTTGCTAAAATACTTTAACCAACTAGATCTAGATAATATTTTTGTTACTCCTAATAGGGTAAGATCACCAGAAGTGATCAAATCTTTTTAGCCTTAACCGACAACTTTATTTACTGCAGTAGTGAAGCTTTGTGGGTTCCATCTCCACCATGTAGTTTTTACCTTCTAATAAAGGTTTCTACGATACTAAATTACAAGTGTTATGTGTATGAAGTTTCATGTATGCATATTTGTTTAGTTTACAAGAATTTACATTTCAATTATGTTATTGAATGAATGGAGACAATAAATATTATAGTTGGTTAATGAACTACTTTGTTTCAAGGATTGAGTTAAAAAATTTTAGGGTTATTGATTCATCCCTCCCCTCTCAGTATCTCACTGTGTGATGAAGTTACTCACCTGCATGAAATTAAGATCTACTAACATCAATTTAATCAAATACAATGCAAATTTAACTAGAATTGAAATTATGATCTATATTATCCCATGGATCTCTAGAAAGAAGTGGTAAGAGAGGCTCTCAGCTACAATCCTCACTAGTGACACCTCTAAAATGAGAAATGATGCTGCTACTATGCTTATGCTATGCTTCTATGATGATTCTAGCTCAAGAATGATGAAATTATGATACTAAATGCTCAAATTGCTCTTGGAAATGATCTCAATTGCCTATAGTAACAATGCTATGCAAATGAAATTCCAAGATGGAAATGCTCTCCAAAATTCCTCATACTTATAGTAATTTCCCAAGGGTAGGGGGTGGAGTGAAGTAATCATGGTTATCCCTTGGTTGAGTCAAAAACTTTGCATTGTCCATAAATGGGGGGACAAATGAGGGGACAAGCCTTTAAATGGTTTCAAATCTTTGGACAATTTAAATGTTTGAGTGATTTATGTCCTTTTGTTCTCAATTCTCATTGGTTAATCACTTTGTTGAAAGAAAATAAGGACTATTAATCCAATTAATTAATTAAATTTAGCCATGGAAGGGTAATAGGTTCATTTTGATTTTTGATTAAAAACAACTATACAATTTATTGATTAAAATCAATTATATATTGTTTTTGTCCCTTTTAAGCTTCAATTTAATCATTTAACATCATTATTTAATAATTCTTTTGTTTTAATAGATTTTGCTCAACTTTATTTAATTATGTCCCTTTTATTGATTTTTGATCCATTTTGATGATTTTAATGCATTTTATTGATTTTTGAGCCATTTATTGATTTATTGCATTTTGAAAAGTACTTGTCCAATTTTACATGTCTACAAATGCCCCTCTTTGAATCAATGTGCGAAGAACATTGGTTCAAAGATCCTTTAAGTCTTGATTGCTGATTCTTGATGTGATTGATTGCTGCCTCTTGATAAAAAATTTATGATGCCCCACTGATTTCATGATGTTTGATTACAACGTCGATTTTGATACTCTTATGCCCCCGCAGAAATTAAAACATATTAATTTCATGATTTCAAAAAAAATTTATGTGATGTTTGATTTATCAAATATGTTTTCATTTCTGACTATTTGATGAGATGTCATGATGTGTGATTATGCCCCGGTTTGATTTGATTAGTTAAGATAGGTCAACAGCTAGTTTCACCTCCAAAATTAGGTCAAAATACCTTAAATAGGTTGAGAAACCTTGTTTTATCATTCATTTTTACTTTTCATCTTGGTGATTTTTACTTTGATCCTCTAGTGATTTTTGAGATGGTTGTACCGATTCAGGAGCATAGATTCGAGAGGTGTCAGAGATATGTGAGGCCACCTGAGTATGGACCTTTGGTAAGTCATTATAAACCTTGATTGAGCATTTATGGTGCATTTATGATCATTTATTGCAATTTCATGTTTCACCGTTGCCTTGAATTTAAGAAGTCTCACCTAGGAATGATTTTAATGTCGCTTAGGGTATTTTATTGTCGCGTCCGTGGTTTTTACTCCTGCCTCCATGTATTTTATCCTCGCTTTAGAATCTTTTACTCTCACCTAGCACTAGAACAACTCTCGCCTAGAGCTAGGTTAAATTGCACCTTTTCCAATAGGTTGTCTCTTATGAAAACCCTAACGGATTTACTATCACCTAGGCTAGCATTTGCTATCGCATAGCCTAATTCACTGTCACTTAGCAACAAAGTGTCGCCTGGCACCAAAATAATATCGCTTGACATGTGTTCACTATCACCTGAGGTTAAATGTCGCCTAGCATGATAAAAATCATGCCTACTGACTATTTGGAAAAATTTTGTACTTTTCACATGTGTACTTGATTGTGTCTGATGAAAATTTTGATGACTCTTGATGATAGATTCAGATGATAAGCTTAGGTCTATTATTGTCAACAAAATAATTGGTTTAGGATATCTGGATAGTGGTACCTCAGAATATGATTTGTCAATCCCATTTAGGATAGTGATTAATAGGATAAATCAATCAATGTGAAAATCGATATGATTTTGATACTGTCGCTTTGTTCTTAGGATACAGAGAAATGAACAATGATACTTGGTGTGATGACTTGAGACTTTTGAGAAGATTGACTTGAGATAATTCCTTGATACGATGTACTGATATGATTCCTTTTACTTTGCCAATAGGCTCACAGCCCTACCTTATATGTCTAGTCAGTGGCCTCTTGGGTTATTGACTTGAGTCAGGGACTCACAGGATCTAAGTTCCACGTTATCGAGCGATGTGGATTGAGATTTTTGCTTGACCTCCCACAGTTTTAGCTAAACCATGGGTTATTGACTGCAGTGGCAGAGCAATGGCATTCCGACCACAACACATTCCACTTGTCGTATGGAGAGATGACTATCATGCCCGAGGACGTGTATAGATTGCTTCAGATCTCGTGTAGAGGAGAGGTAGTATATTATGATTATGTCTATGATTCTTCTATCTGCCGATGAGTATTTGGGGACAACACTCTAGGAGATGGGGATACTATTACATGGCCTCAGTTTGCATCTTTTCTGACATTACCAGTAGTTTTGGGTGCAGTGATTGGTGGTTTACTACTTCCCGACCAGCGAGGTCATGGTTTTTCAGTTGGTTGGGGTAGGATCATGGAGGATTTACTTGCTCATCCTCAATGGTTTGATTGGGGTTCCTACGTTCTAGTGCAATTGTATCATGATTTACATGAGGTGGTATATCGGGGGAGTGCATCATTATCAGCAGGTGCCATTGTTCTTCAGTTGTGGATATGGGAGCATCTTCCCATTACTAGACCCATTTCTAATAGGGTTTGACATCGGGGATTTCCTTATGCTTTCCTATACACTAGGATGGTGATTCAACACCACTTGGGTCACTTGGATTACTGGAGACGTCAGATTGATGATCTCGATCAAGTTACATGGCATCCTTTCCTCAGTTGTGATAGATGGAGAGAGGATGAGGATGAGTTACCATACATGTTCACCCCTCGCTAGATGATTGGGTGTACTACCACTACTATTGAGCGCTTCTGCTTCGGCAGAGTTTTGAGACAGTATGGTTGGACACAGGATATGCCTCAGGGTAATGCACTATATACTCGAGTACAGGAAAAGATCTCTCTATGGGGTCCATGTATTGATTATCAGTTTGTATTAGATCAGATTGCGGGTATGACTATTTGCAAATGGGAGATACTGACAGGTATTGCAGATGAAGGGATGTCCCATGAGTATGCAAATTGGTCAGCTCGCAACAGGTTTCCTCATTTCACTGATCCAACTGAGCCTATTCCTGGACGTCATGATGGTGATAGGGATGATAGACATCAGAGAGGACGAGGATATAGACATCCTCAGATTGCACCAGGTAGAGGACAGATGAGATGGGGTCATGATCATGGGGATGCTAGAGATAGACCAGCTAGAGTGCAGGATGATGTAGTTGATAGACAGCCTAGAGCAAATAGACATGATAGAGCTCATAGACATCAGAGAGCTCAGAGACATGCACAAATTGATGTAGCTAGGCAGATTCTTGGGGGATTGGATCCCTTAGTACAGTTACAAAGAGTAGCGTTGGCTCAGCATGATGATAATGCAGCTCAGCAGGATTAGGCACAGCAGGATGATGGTGCTCCACAGATGCCTCCCCCAGCTCTACAACCACAGGGTGCATAGGGTGATTGTATTGATGGATTATCTCAAGATATGCAGGTATTGAGGATAGATATGTCCACTATTGTAGGTTGGTTGGATTAGGTTGCCTCTTTATTATAGCAATTTGTATCAGCCATGGTTGTTTTGAGACAGGACGGAGTGAGTACCTCACAGGCTCC
Organism: Chamaecyparis obtusa; assembly: GCA_027943335.1. Lineage (NCBI taxonomy): Eukaryota > Viridiplantae > Streptophyta > Pinopsida > Cupressales > Cupressaceae > Chamaecyparis > Chamaecyparis obtusa. The sequence continues at coordinate 520,374 of BSBK01003814.1, forward strand.
TCCTCCTCCACCAGATGGTAGAGATCCAAGTGCCATAGGATCATGATTGTCTACTGACAGATTCATCCATCATTGATGTCCTATGTTTCCATACTTCATGATATTTGACTGATCAACACATTTGATGTACCCCTTTTGATGATATTGTACCTTGATACTTGATGTACTGATGTGATGGATCATTGACGAACACTTTTTTTTTTTTTTTTTGATGATATATGATGATATACTCCTTGGATCATCTTGATGAGTTGATTTATGATATTATCTTGTATGCAGCTATATGATGTGTTATGCATTTACGATTTATGCTATGGATGCAATTATCTTATTTTATGATATAGATAAATAAGTGCAATGATGTATGGGTTTTGATGATATGCTTTTCTATTTTGTCAATGTATGGATGCAAAATGTTTTATGGAAATGCATATGTATGTTCCTATGTTTTTTATTTTTTCAAGTATTTAGATGAATGCAATGTGAACTCTTACTTATATGAATGCATGATGTATGGAACCTGATTTCTTTTCTTTCTTTTGATATATGAGTAATGAATAATGATTTAATGCTATACATGAATGCAAAGATAATCTCACTTGCGTTGTTTTTTTTTTAAATCAAGGATTATGATGAATGTTTGAATTTGTAATCTCCCCCCCATTTTTTTGATGTTTGAACAACTCAAATTTTATTGATGTGCCCCCCCTTTGTTCTTGGAAATTTACCATAAATAAATGCAATTAACTTTCTATGCTAATGCAATGCAATTAATCTAAACATGATAGTGCCATGTAATTAATCTGACATGATAATGCAACCTAAGTGTCACCATCTTTTAGCAAATAAATGTCATGAGGATAAATTTTCATCATTGAGCATTTTTGGGACCGGAAAGCTAGTACAATCATTACTGACCACATCATGATGATATGAATACCGCTTTTTATTGCATTTTGGTAACCTCATTTTGAAACTGGTACAACCCTCACTAGTTGGATGACCAAACTATGGGAGTCTGAATACCGGTGGCAATGGATTCAATGTTGCAAGTAGATTTTTGGTATTAAGATATAGAAAATCTAAATAGCCAAGGGACCCATTTGCGTAAACAAGCAAAGGTCAATCCTTCCTCTTATGAGATAGTCCTTGATGGTTCTTTGATGACCATGTCGTTAGATGAACTCTCATAAGTGGATGAATCTTCCTCCAAACAGTCACTCAAAGGCAAGAAAAATATCACATCCTTATCATGGCTAATCTAGTCAAAACATCATTGATTAGCTAAAAGAGGTGATAAAAAGTCAATTTCATCAAGATTTATCAACAAGAAAATTTCAAGTGTTTTACCATGTTTCATTATTTTGCTAAGAAAGAAAGCTTTTGAATGTTTTGCCATGTTTTAGGATTTTCCAACAAGTATTTCCAAGTATTTTGATCTTTAAGGTGTTTTTTTGTCCATTTTTAATCCCGAATAATAAAGTCAATGAAGGCTCAAGGATCATGTTGTAGGGTCAAATACTTAGGCTCAATAAACTTTCCTCTCTTCTGAAACTCTGATAAATCTCTCTTTGACATGACTGATTGTAGCACTTATTGAATCCTTTTGGTACCAAATTGGCGATCTTCTTCTGCCCCTAGAGGACAAATGTGATCGGTTGACAAACTTAGGGCTGATAGACAATGCAACAATGCGACTGATCGGCTTTATTATGACTATAATGTACAAATGATGGATGCAATGGTGGTTGTACAAATGAGATGATGGGAATGCAATATGGACATATGTGACTAGGAAAGACAAACTTAAGGGAAACAAAAGGTGCTTGTTTACCAAGTTTTCACCCTTTGGATGGATCAAGCTCTTTTTTCTATTTTTTAAATCTTTTTACTTTTTTTGCTACCAAGGTGCCTATTGCTAGGTTTTCACCAAGGCACTTTTTCTCTTTTTTCAATTTTTTTTTTTGTATTTTTGTATTTTTCGTTTTTTTTTGTATTTTTCATATCATCAAGGTGCCTATTTGCTAGGTTTTCACCAAGACAACATCTTTTTTGAATGTTTTTCCTTTCTTCATGCTCAATTTTTCAATGTTTTTGATCTTTTGTGCTTTTCAAATGTTTTTGGTATTTTTAGAATCTCTTTTGAACTATGTACAATAAATATGATGCTCTCTCATCTAATACTCTTTATACTCTTTCGTCTAACTCATGTGTAGAACCTTTTGAGATGAATCCTGTTAATGGGTTCTTGGAGCTCCTCTCCTTCACAATCTAATAATTTATAGGTTCCTTTGCCAAATGAAGATACTATGATGAATGGGCCAAGCCAATTAGCTTCCCATTTGCCTTTATTCTCTCTTTCAACCTGATTCTTTGGGTTTTCCCACAACACTAAGTCTCCTACCTGAAAGACTCTCGGTTTAATATGTTTATTATAGTTCTTCGAGACTCTATTCTGATACACTTTTAGGTGCTCATAAGCTTGTGTTTGATGTTCTTCAAGTAATTCCAATTGTTGAAGCCTAGCTACTCTATAGTCTTTATTTGTGATCAATCCTTGTAATGATACTCGTAGAGATGGGATTTCAACCTCTAATGGTAGAACTGCTTCAGACCCATAGACTAATGAGAATGGCGTGGCTCCTATGGGTGTTCTTATGCTAGTTCTATAGGCCCATAATGCTAGATTAATTTGCATATGCCAATCCCTTCCTGATTTATTGACCAACCTTTTCAAAATCTTCAAGATATTCTTATTCGTGGCTTCGGCTTGCCCATTTCCCTGAGGGTAATAAATTGATGATGAATGGTGAGTGATATGAAATGTAGCACAAAGTTCATCAACATCCTTATTCTTGAACTATTTTCCATTATATTTTATTATGGAATGAGGAATACCATATCGGCAAATGATGTCATTTAAGATAAACATGGAAATTTGTTTACCCATTGCCGTTATCAAAGGAACCACTTCAACCCACTTAGTGAAATATTCTGTTGTGGTTATGATGTGTTTGTGACCATTTGAAGAAGGTGGATGTATGAGGCTAATTAGATCAAACCCCCATTGATAGAAAGGCCATGGTGTGACAAATGGGTGTAATTCTTGTGCCAGTGCATGTATCATGTCACCATGATATTGACATTTACTACATATCTCCACAAAGTGGCAAGCATCCTTTTCTAATGTCTTCTAGAATTACGCTAAGCAAAGGATTTTCTTAGCTAGATTCAACCTGCTTGAGTGTGACCCGAAAATGCCTTCGTGAACCTCGTGTAAAGATAACTTAGACTCTTCTTCCTCTGGACATCTAAGTAACATCCCATCAAAACCCTTACGATGCAATGTGTCGGAGAGGATTAGGTAACGGGTTGATTGGAGTATGAAGTTGCATTTTTGAGCTCAAGTTTGGTCTAAGGGTAGTACTTGGTCTTTGAGGTATGTGTATATAGGTCTATACCAAGGGGAGTCATGTCCATGTAATAAGGCAACAATTTGGGTTTCGAGAAGGTTGAATGCCGGTTTCACCAACTCTTCCACCAAGAACTCATACTTCTCATTTTGATCTAGTTTTTGTAACAAGGAAGCCAAGGTAGCCATGGCGTCAGCTACTCTATTTTTCTCTCTAGGAGTCTTCTCAAAGGTGATCAAGGTAAAGTATTTCTTCCATCCATCAATCATAGTCTTATATGGCATCAACTTTTCATCTTTGGTGTTATATTCATTGTTGACTTGATTGATGATAAGTTGAGGATCTCCATAAATTTGTAGCTCCATTATATTCCATTCTTAGACCATTTTGATGCCTATGACTAGTGCCTCATATTCCGCTATATTGTTTGTGCATGGAAACATAAGCTTGTAGGACTTTGGAATGGTGTAACCTTGAGGAGTGACCAATAGTATGCTGGCACCGGAACCTCCTTGAGTATAGGAGCCATCAAAGAATAACATCCATGTTTTTGCTTCTATGTTGACAATGGCGGAATCCAAAAATTCCACTTGAATAGTTTGTGTAGAAGTCATGGGATTCTCCGCTAAATGATCCGATATTACTTGCCCTTTTATTGCCTTTCTATCGACATAATCAATGTCAAATTCACTCAAAATCATAACCCACTTGGCTATCCTACCCATTAGGGCTGTTTTACTTAACAAGTACTTGAGAGGATCAATTTTGGCAATTAACTTGACCTTATGTAGCAACATATAATGTCTCAACTTTTGAGATGCAAACACCACCACTAGGCAAGCCCTTTCCATAAATGTGTAATTAAGCTCATATTTGATCAAAGTCCTACTCAAATAGTAGATAGCTCTTTCCTTTCCTTGTTTATTTTCTTGCGCTAAAAGCACTCCTAGTGATCTTTCGGTAGCAGGTATGTATAAAAGCAATGCTTTTCCCTTAATTGGTGGCATGAGAATGGGCGGATTTATCAAATAGGTCTTCAATAATGTAAAAGCTTTATCACATTCCTCATCCCATATGAATATAGTATCCTTATGTAGCAACCTAGTGAAAGAATGACATTTTTCGGCCAATTGAGAAATAAATCTCCTTATGGATTGGATTTTGCCTTGTAAAGATCTCATTTGGCTGATGTTCTTAGGTATGTCCATGTCTATGATGGCTTGTACTTTTTTTGGGTCCACTTCAATTCCTTTGGCAGAAACCATATAGCCTAGTAACTTGCCAAATTGGACTCCGAAGGCACATTTCTTTGGGTTTAATCTGACCTTGAATTGCTCCAACCTAACAAATATCTTTTTCAAAATTTGGAGATGTTCTTCTCTTTTGTGGGATTTTACCAATATATCATCCACATAGTCTTCTAAGAATGTGTGCATCATGTCATGGAAGATAGTTGTCATGGCCCTTTGATATGTAGCTCTAGCATTTTTAAGGCCGAAGGGCATGACATTCCAACAAAAAGTGCCCCAAGGGCAAGTAAAGGCAGTCTTCTCCTAGTCTTCAGGTGCAATTTTAATTTGATTATACCCACTGAAACCATCCATTATGGAATACATGGAATGACCCGCTGTCAAGTCAACTATTGCATCAATACTCAGAAGTGGGAAATCATCCTTAGGACAAGCAAGATATAGATCTTGAAAATCCGTGCATACTCGAATAGATTTGTCATGTTTTGTGACTGGTACAATGTTTGAGATCCATTCAATGTAAGCTATTGCTCTTATGAAGCCTACTTTCAACAATTTTTCTAGTTCTGCCTTGACCAAAAGAGCTATGTGTGGGTGCATCTTTCTCAACTTTTGCTTTATGGAATTAACCCTTGGTCTAACATTTAGATGATGCATTATAAAGTCAAGATCTAAGTTAGGCATGTCGGCATATGACCATGCAAAGTTTATTTGTTGCTCTTTGAAAAATTTTATGAAGTCCTCTCTTTCTAAAGGTGTGAGTGATGCAGCCAAGTGTATAGACTTTGGATCCACTTCCATCCCAACGTTGACCTTTTTTGTCAGTTCTATAAGTATAGGTGACCTTTCTTCCTCATGCTTGGGCAAGGCATCCAATCTCTCTTCCTTTGGTGCCACAATTGGGTTTTCACCAAAGGAAACGTCTTTTATTTTCATTTTTTTTTGGTTCTAGTGGTGCCACATAATGATTTTCAACACTAGAACTTTTCTTTTTCTTATTTTTTTCATTTTTTTATTTTGACTAATAGAATGGACCCCCATTGTGCTCATCATGTCTATATCGAGTTCATTGATGAAAGAGGGTTAAACCACATTAAGGTATTGGTTTGCTGCTTGGTCGTTTGGAAAGTAAAGTAAGTCCTTTGGCTCAGTTTGGTCCCAATCAATGAGATTTGGATGTATCAAAAGTAAGGATTCATTGGGTAAAATTTCATCAATAGGGTTTATGGACATGACTTCATTTAAGGGTTCATACATTGTATCATTTAGATCTATGATGTGAGCTTCCTCGAGATGGTCTAGGGAAGAAGGGTCAAAATCCCCTTCACTTGAGTCCTCTTCAACTTCTACGGGAAACAACGTGGGAAAAGCCACGAGTAGATTAAACCTAACATTTGAATCTCCCTCCTCCGAAGGCATCCAAAATGTCTCTATCCATGCTTGATTGGTAGGTGCATGCCTTATGTTAATATCTTGGACATTAGGTTCTTCATTGATTTGAATTTCTTGCCTTGGGATTTTTGCATAAGTATGTATTGCAATCACCTCCTTAGCTTGACATGATTCATCTAATAGGGTATCCCACTCATAATCTCGAGAGTTGTCACTATCTCCATCGGATTCTAAGGCATTTATTTGAGGATAAAAATCTTGCATTGGGCTGGAGCTTTTACCTTTGTATTGGTAGCCTATTCCAAATTTTTCTTGTTTTGCCCTCCAAGTAGGTTCAACGGGTTCTATTAACCCTCTATTCCTTTGGCCTAAGGGTCCTCTTCCCTTGTATCCCATCTTCTACATAATCTCAAAACCTTTCCCATATTGCTTGGTTCGTATATTAACATGTAGAATTCATTCCATGGGAGTGTTTGAGGTATCCTCTTCATCATGATAGAGCCATTGAAGTACTTCATTTTCTTCCTTGTCAAATGCTACTTTATCACTTTCTCTTACGAAGTAAGAGTTGTACTTGTGAGGCAAGTTTTCTTTAGATGGTTTGCCATGTGTCTTTGGAGATGTCGGCATGTCAAATAGGGAAACAGTGTATTCTCCTACTCCTTTTGAACTAATTTTGCATTGTTTGTCAAATGCCTCCATCATCTTATCCATTTTCTTGTAGTTTTCCTTTTTACCTTCATCTTTTTCTTCTCTAGTAGGTTTATAGGGAACTATCTCTGATTTAGGAGTTTGATATGAACCCTCATTAATAATTGGACCCTCGTAGCTCATCTTTTCCTTTCCCTTAGTTGATGTTGTTGAGCTAGCTTGAGGAGGATTTTGAGTAGCATTGAATGTTATAATCGGATCATCCATTTTGGTATCTTCAATGGTGACTCTTTGAATGATTCCTTCCTGGTTATGTGGAATAAATAGCTCATGAAGGGGTTTGAGTCCCCTCCCACCATGATTTCTTCACCCATGTATGGAAATTTGATGCATTGGTGGTACGTAGATGGGACTGCTTGCATCTCATGAATCCATGGTCTCCCCAACAAAATATTATAAGTTAACCTCATGTCCAATACTTGACAATTGGTGTCTTTCTTGACTGGTCCCACTTGGATGGGCAACATGATCATGCCTTTAGAGGCCCTTTCAGCTTCATCATAAGCTTTAATGGTGATTTTTTTCATAGGGTCAATGCAAGACTCGGACAACCCTAAGTATTTGACAAGACTTAATATACAAATATTAAGGCCAACTCCTCCATCAACGAGGGCTCTTTTGACTCTATGCCTTTCTATTAGGACCTCTATATGCAATGGTAGATTTTGAGGATGGGTTATAGACATGTCATCTTGATCGGAAAATGAGAGACAATGAGGTGCCACCAGATGACCTACCATATTTTGGAACTTTTCTTCTTCTAAGTTAGTAGGAACATTTGTCTCTACTAGAGATTTTTCCAAAATATCCTTATGATTCGGGGATAACTTCAACAATTCTAAGATAGAGATTTGTGCTGGAGTTCTTTGCAACTGATCAACCAAGCTATAAGGTTTTGCTACTGTAGAAGGTTGCTTGACCATGATGTTGGACTATGGAGTGCTAATGACTTTAGGAGTAGCTCCTTGCAGAGTCATTCTAGAATTCTGCCCTCTTGTAATGACATTTGATGCCTCTTTTCGTGGCTGATCATTAATTATTATAGCATTCACAATGTTATCATAAGGTGGCGCAAAGTTAAGATTATTGGCACTTTGTTTCTTGTCGTTAGATGACTCTCCTTTATCATGTTTGTAGAAAGGTTGTTTGAATGTTGTATGATCTTCATTGTTTAGAGGTCCGTCAATGGTGATCATTCCATTATCAATTAAATCTTGTACTACATTCTTTAGTTGCAAACATTCATTTTTTGTGTGTCCTCGAATTCTGTGGTACTCACAATGGCTATCGGCACTCCACCAACTAGGCTTATTATTTGGCTCGTAAGGCTGAATTCTGGGTAAAGTAATGACATTATTAGCCATGAGAGTCTTTAATGCCTTTTCAAGGGGTTCACCCAAGGGTGTGAAGTTCCTTTGAGGGGTTGGTCTCAAATATTTATCAAATTTAGTACTTCTTGAATTATCTCCTTGATTTCCATTATTAGTATGGTTATTGTTGAATGGCACATTGGGAAGCTGATTGGTATTATTCACCTAATTAGGTATCCTTGTAAGAGAAAAGGGGACCACCTTCAAGTTGCTAGATTCAACTACTCCATCATTCACAATTCCCTTATTGTTGTTCTTATAATGGCTGTTACTATTGAACCAATTATTCTTTTGATTGTTGCCATTGTTGGAGTTGTTCTTGTTATCTTTGTACAGTTTGAGTTCTCCACTTTTGACCAGCACTTCCTCCATTGTTACTTTGTTTTCAATTAGATCTCAAAAGGTCTTTGGACATTGCATTTGTAACTGGTAATTCAACTCATTACTTAAACTGTTTATGAAGATATCCATCTTCTCTTTTTCAAGCACACTTCTAGGATATCTTGCAAAAATTGTCCTCCACCTTTGTAGAAAAGTGAGGAATGCCTCTCCATCCTTTTGTTTAGTGTTTCATAATGTTATCATCGTGACCTCATGTTTAATATTATATGAGTAATGGGCCATGAATTTTGAAGCTAGCTCTTTGAAGGTCTTAATGTTGGAAGGTAACTTAGAAAACCACTCCATAGCCATGCCTCCTAAGCTCCGCGGAAATAATCTCATTAAATATGTTGTATCATGCATGAACTCTAAGCTCAATGCACAAAACTCCCGTAAGTGATCTTGGGGATCTATCATTCCTTCATACTTGTCATACTTGGGGAACACAACATTGATTGGGAATGGCACCATAACCAAGCTTTTATCAAACGGGAACAGACACAATGCTTCTATGGAGAAAGGCTTAGGAGCCCCACTTTGCTTAATGTTGTCCAATTGCATTTGAAACATCTTGAATTGCTTTTTCATGATGTCTAAGGTACTTTCCTCAACTTTCAGTGCTTTGAGTTGGTTGACATCATAGTCACGGGGTAGTTTGAGACCTTTTTGTGCTAAGTCCATGAAGTGTTTTTCTCTATCTACGTCCATTGCCTTTTCCATGAGCTTTCAAAAATAAGGACATTGGATAACCTCACTAACTTTTTCATCTATGGCATCTTCTATCATTGCTTCGGTGTGAGTTCTAGTGTGAGTTTGGTCAATACCTTGAGCATTTTGATCTACTCCTCCATTGTTGGTATTGCCTTGGTTAGTAGTGTTGCCCTGGTTATTTATATCATTGCCCCCGTTATTGGCATCACCCTGATTAGTAAGATCAATACCACTATTATCTTTGCCACCCAAACCACCATAATACATCATGTTGTCTTCTACTTCTTGTTCAAGTGACTTTTGTGGTATTCTAGGAGTGGTAGATTCTTCTCCTAGATAAGGGAGTTCTTGGCTTAAGTATGTTCCGTCAGCTTGCAAGGTTTTCTTGATATAATAAGATCTGGTAAATGCAAGCATGAACCTTGAAGAATGAAAGTAGAAACTACCTGAAGTCTAATCCTTTGCAAAATTTTGAAAAATGTGTAGAACAGGATTTTTGACCAAATTGAAGGTCTGAGCAGTAAGAACACGGAAAAGGGTACTCGAATATGTTCTTAAAAATTTTTGACTCCCCCTGTAGGTACTCTATATTTTCCCTTTTTGGTTTTTTGGGCATCACTGAACCGAGCATAGGCATGACTGAGACTTCTGTAGGTGTGCACTAGTTTCTTGTTAAGCGATACACTTTAGGTTACTAGGCGAGACTTTGTTAATGCTAGGCAGGTTTCCAGATTTTCCAGGCGTGTTTGAAATTTTTCTAAATGTGACTTCAGTATGTCTATGCGTGTTTAAACATGAGCATAACTGAACCTCTGATAGGTGAGTGTGTTTCATGCATAGGCGACACTTCTCTAACCAGGTTATAAGATTTTGAATTTTTAAAATGTGTAAGATCAGTTTTTGGAAATTTATGTGTTTGAAAATAGAAAAACAAGCGCAACACACAAATCACTTTGTCCTCATGTCCCTAAAAACATTCTAATGTGTATGTTCTTTGATGTTTTTCACAAGTATATCATAATAAAGAATTCCAAATAGCCTACCTAAAGTCAATTTTGGCTTGTAAACATGGCTCTACAAGGTGGCTTTGCTATTATACCAAGTTTTTATAAATATTCCATTCAAATAGACTTCAATCTCTCAATCCTCCAAGGAGGCTTCCCACACGCACCAAAGTATGATTTTGTGCAATCTGTTAAGACTACTAGAGGAAGGTTGAAAAATCAAAATCAATTTGTCATGCACCCCATTAAGGATACATGTGTTTCATTTTATAGTGGGTCAGATTCCCATGGCAAAAGCGAGTGTATCCCACTTCGAGTTGTCCCTCTCACCGGCCTTGTTAAGGAAAACTTGGGAGGTGAGCCCACTAAATCTCTAATTTAAATAACATTTTCATGGAAAGCAATGAAATGGAATCAAGGTTAAGTGTTTGGGAATTTGGTTCACCTAAAAAGGTGAAGAGCATATCCCTAACTTTCCCTTTTCTTCCCAAACACTTCAAGCAATTTATTGTTCTTTCTCAACCTCTTGACAAGAAGGTTCTTAAAATTGAAATATTTGGTTAAATTCCCTCCTTATTAAAGCTAGATTCAAATGAAATGCCACAATTTAAGGCAATGCAAGCTTGATCATGTAGAATACCTTTCCTTGTAGCTAGCAAAAGGCTAGGGGCATTTTTGAATCATTGGTTTTTATCTTATTTCCACTCACCTAGTGGTGATTGTTCCAGCTCCCTCCTCCAAAAAATTAGTCCAACACAACCAATTCACAATGAGGGGAAATCAAAATTGAATTTGACAATACAAAGATTTTAAGTAAATGAAACTTTGGAGCACTTTGTTTGCATTTTTTAACAATTTGAGCTTAAGGATCAAAAATCTAATTTAATGAAACAAATTTACGCTTGTAAGCTTCAATCATAGAAATGTATTTTTCATGTACCTTAACATCTTCATCCAATGTGAATTCAAGAACAGCTTTGGTATGTGCTTGATTTTCCTTCTTGATCCTTTTAGCCAACGCTTTTCCCTCTTTGTTGAACCTAGTTTCTGGCTTTTTCACTTTCAGATGTCTACTCATTTACTGTTAAAAAGTATAAACAGAGAGTTAGATATTGAAATTTATCAATTTAAAAATCAAAATAGACAGAAAACACCAAGTGACATCGTCCAGCTAATAGGTGTGACTAAACTGCTTACAAGCATAACCTTGATAATAGCGAGCGTCACTTTGCAGCGGCTCAAGCGTTACTCAAAGTTACAAAGGCATGAAAAGTTTATCCATAGGTGTGAACAAAGCTTAAAATTGCACAAAATATTTAATTCTAAGTGACATGTTAACAGTACAAAGTGATAAATTTCCTTGCAAAAGCATGATTAAAACTATAACATTAGAAGCAAAGAGTCAACTTAAGCAATATCAAATTAAAGAAAGGCGATACTCCCTGAGTCACAAGTGTGTCTATGAGCTATAAAGGCTGAAGGCTTTTTCATCGAAAGACTAGATCTCTAGCTAGTAGGTGTTAATACAGAGCTCTTAGGTGATAGAGAATTGACTGTAAGCGTGATTCAACCTCTTGTAAGCGTGACTTTTCTAGTTTCCTATAAGCAATTCATGGAAAATAGAATATCCAAGAATGCAAATGAAGATGAAAATGATGAAGTGAGGCTTAGATCCCCATGGTGGGTGCCATTTATGTGATGAAGTTACTCACTTGCATGAAATTAAGATCTACTAACATCAATTTAATCAAATACAATGTAAATTTAACTAGAATTGAAATTATGATCTATATTATCCCATGGATCTCTAGAAAGAAGTGGTAAGAGAGGCTCTCAGCTACAATCCTCACTAGTGACACCTCTAAAATGAGAAATGATGCTGCTACTATGCTTATGCTATGCTTCTATGATGATTCTAGCTCAAGAATGATGAAATTATGATACTAAATGCTCAAATTGCTCTTGGAAATGATCTCAATTGCCTATAGTAACAATGCTATGCAAATGAAATTCCAAGATGGAAATGCTCTCCAAAATTCCTCATACTTATAGTAATTTCCCAAGGGTAGGGGGTGGAGTGAAGTAATCATGGTTATCCCTTGGTTGAGTCAAAAACTTTGCATTGTCCATAAATGGGGGGACAAATGAGGGGACAAGCCTTTAAATGGTTTCAAATCTTTGGACAATTTAAATGTTTGAGTGATTTATGTCCTTTTGTTCTCAATTCTCATTGGTTAATCACTTTGTTGAAAGAAAATAAGGAATATTAATTCAATTAATTAATTAAATTTAGCCATGGAAGGGTAATAGGTTCATTTTGATTTTTGATTAAAAACAACTATACAATTAATTGATTAAAATCAATTATATATTGTTTTTGTCCCTTTTAAGCTTCAATTTAATCATTTAACATCATTATTTAATAATTCCTTTGCTTTAATTGATTTTTCTCAACTTTATTTAATTATGTCCCTTTTATTGATTTTTGATCCATTTTGATGATTTTAATGCATTTTATTGATTTCTGAGCCATTTATTGATTTATTGCATTTTGAAAAGTACTTGTCCAATTTTACGTGTCTACACTCACCTTTCCATAATCCCAACAATTTTGATCAAAGCTAGTTCTCTTGTTGAGGAAGTTTAATCAATGAAGAGAAAAGATCTTAATGATGGAAAGGTATAAGCTTGATAAGACTTGAAAATCATAAATTGCATATGCAGATTCTCATGGAACAATTTAAGCAAACCAAAGAAAAACTAAGAGATTTGCTGATCAAAAGGAAGGAAATAGCATTTTGACACAATGAGACTGATTATCAAGAAGAGGAGATAGATGAATTACTTGAAGGATCTGGATCTGGAAGTATATCTAATGCATTTGAAGGAACCATATCAAACCTATCTGGAAAGAATCAACACCTTACTGATCAAGTGAAAGTATTGCAAATCAGTCAAGAAACTCAAATGGTAAGAATGATTGATGTCATGAACAATGCAAGGCAGGTTGAACAAGAAAGGAATTTGGCTATTGAGGATAGAAGACAAATGAATGAATAGATAGAAGAAAAAGAATCTAAAATATTGAGACTCACCGAACACCATTTTGAAATTTCCAATTAGATGGTTGTCATGTGTCAGGAAGTCAACCGAGTAAACAGTGAATTTACTAGAAAATTGGAAGACATTGGTGAATTAAGGGAAGAGAATGAAAGACTAAAGAATGAAGTAAAGATTCAACAACAACATAATGAGATGATAAAGAAATATGAAGAAAACACTAAAATGATGGATGAATTCCTAAGTAGTCAAAGAAAACTTGACATTACTAATGGTTTAGGTTATACCGAGCAGGGAGAGTCATAAAAAAATAAAAATAAAAAATAATGCCTATGAAAATCCAAGACCAAAGAAGCTCTCATGATATCACTATGGAAAATAGGTCACACATCAAATAATTGTTGAAGCAAAGAAAAAGGTATTCCTAAATCTACTCCTAAATTTGATGGTTATTGTTATAATTTTAACAAGTATGGACATCAAGCACATGAGTGTAGATCAAAACTAAATAAGTCACCTAAGAAACACTATATGAAAAATCATTGTTGTACTTGCAACATGCATGGCATATATCACAGGAATGCAAGACAAAGATGAAGCAAGTCTAGAAACTGAAAGGACAAAATAAGAAATATCAACCGGGAAGACAAGGTAATGCATGTATTCGGGATTACAACACTTGGACTAGTTGTACAACATGTGGTAGATATGGACATATTATAGAAAATTGCATGAGAATGCACTAGAGAGGAAGATCTTGAAACTAGACAAATATTGGAAAGGCATGTCTACACTATCATAAGGTTGGTCATTTAATCAAAGACTGCAAAGATTGAGCACCAGAACCAAGTATTGATGAAAGTGAGAATACCATTCAAGGAATCATGAGGATAAGGAACCAAATATGGAGAAGAGCAACATATGACAATGCTAGATCAAGCACAACAGTCGGTGACACCTCATCCTTTGGGTTAGGTGATTTTACCACCTCCACCTAAGCAAAACAAGTAAGTATGGGAACTGAATTCTAATCAGTTATATCTTACACTAGTTCCTTATATCTAATGCATGAATACCAAATCAACATGAAATAAGATGCACTAGGTAGTTATCTATTTTGAGCATGAAATGTCTATAGTCGGTAAAAGTATGATCGAGTGAAAGTTTTTTAGTCAGTGAAAGTGTTGAGGTTAATTGAGTTGAAGATTCAACTGAGCAATATTAGTGTTAATCAAGCTAAAGTTTCAAAAGAGATAACTGAATGTCTTTGTATTAATCAAGTTGTGGTTGGTGAGGCATTTATTGCAAAACTTTGAGTGGGAAAAGAATTTTTAGGTATAAATAAGCATCGAAGCAACCCATTTCTTCACATAGCGAACCAAAGAAAACCAGAGTGATTTTAGCAAGATTTGAGGAAAGAAAATCTGAGCTATTCATAGCGATTTAAGTAGATCATGAACTATTTGATATTTTTTCAAGTTCTAAGTGCACTGAGTTATTTTCTTAAAAATTTTCGTGAAGCCCTAAATCTATTAAAATAATGGCATCCTCATCAAAGTCTATGAAATCCAAGACTGATAGTGACAAGAAGGTCACATTGATCAAGTTAGCAACCTACAAAGATCCAACATACCAATTACACCCCGAGATTGTATCACAATTTGATGACAAAGGTGCATTTTAAATCATACTGCCTAGGGTTTTTTTGGTCCAAGATATATACGATCATATATTCACTGAAAGATAAGAGAAATCAAATATTTTGAGCTACAATATACATACCAAGAGCTATGCCAAGATGGAAAGATGAAGGATGAACACACTCACCTAGAAATCAAATGTCTGACAAATGCCCTTCATTTCCCGAAGGATTTTAAGACATAATGGATTAGGGTTGTACTAAGATGAGTTCACAAGGGAAAGATGTTCTTGGATGAATGGATTAAAATCACTAAAGATGTTATCCACATGGTTATTGGTTATCCAAAAAATGATAAGGTAAAATCCCTAAGCCACCCACCGAGAACAAAGACTAAGAAATTAACAGGAGCCGAGTGGGATGGAAAAGGCATGAGGATAAATACCATCATTGATTTGGAAACTAGGTTTGGAGCTTATGTCATTGCTTATAAGATATTTCAATCAAGTAGGACCAACAATGTCCCATGTGGAGAAGTTGATATAGCATACAAGGTTGTAAAGAAGGGTTTACAACTAGACCTCGCCGAGCTAATGTTGAAACAATTGGAGAAAAATATGAGGACTATTTGTGTTGCTAAGACCAACACATGTATGTTTGGTTCACTACTTGTATGTATCTTTTTTTGTCTCTAAACTTTATTTCCATCAGTCGGTAATGTACAGTGGGATGTAAATAAACTGGTAATAATACAAATCGGTGAATTCATCAAGAACTTAGGACATAATTTTGAGGCTGTGATGGATGATTACTTTGATAAATTCAAAGAGAGAATGCATAAGAGGAGCAGGATACCTGCACAACTAGTAGAACAATACAAAGATGACATTTGTTTTCTAGTGGATACTGCCACCACCCTGATAAAGGAAGTTGAGCCAAGGAAAACATGGTTACCCTCCTATAGGCTATGAACTTGACATTGACTAAGCTTCTAGGTCAATCAAGGCATTACTGGCCAAGCCCAAAGATAACAAAGAAACAAGGTTCAAAACCTATGAAGAAGCTAAGTTGAGATTAAAAATGGATCTAGTTGGAGTTAAAGTTAACAGAAAATTTAAGAAAATGATGGATACTTTAACTAAGAAATTCGGTGATGATGAAGAGGAAGAAGCAAAGAATTCAGTTGAAGAAGCAACTAAGAAACAACTTTTGATCGATAATAGTGAGCATGAAGAGGAGACTGAGTCAAATAAAGAATTACAAGTAGCACCAGTGAAGACAAAAGGGAAGAGAAAACATGAAGAGACTCCTACACGAGTGATGAAAAGATCCTCTATAGGTGTTTCCCCACCTCTGAAATGAGGAATTGCAAAAATCACAAGGCCTACACCTACAAAGATATATCAAAAGAAGAAGAGAGGTGTGCAAGCCCCCACCAAGCCACCTAAGAAGAGGAGGAAACTAATAAGAGGTAAAGATTATATTGATTTTGAAGAATAAGATGATAATAGTCAATTTAAAGTTGTTGTAAATAAAGGAAAATCAATTGATGATCTAATAAAGAACATAAAGGAAATGGGTAGGCTAGGTCACCCTAAAAGGAATCAGTATGTACATATGTCTATTGAGGATCAGGAAAAACTAGAAGCAATCATCAACATGATGATTAAGTTCAAAAGATTACTTGTTGAATTTGCAAGTTACATTCCTAAGGAACTATACGAGAAGGTATCAGTAAGATGGACCTATATCTTGCATACCAAAAAGAAAATGAGGGAACACTCATTAATTTTGGCAATGCCTACTTTATCGGTAACAAAAATTGAAGATTTGATGAAATAGTATGTCGATAGATTTTTTATGAAAGGCAGAGCACTGAATATATTGCAAGGGAAACTTGAAGATGTGGATGAATATAGTAAAGTTTTGTGGAAAATTTTTTTGAAGTCAAAGGCTAAAACAGACAAAACTCCACTTGCAATAATCCATGGGAAAGATGTAAAAGGTAAAGGAAAAGGGGTACACTCAGATGATGCAGACCTTGCTACATCAAAACCAACTAAAGATCCTATTCACATATCTAATACTAAACAACCAGATGATGAAACATATGATAAAGAATTCTATCCGGTGGGCTATACCGAGGAAGAAAAACATGATACTCTTGAGCAACTAGTTATTGTATGCACCCAAAAATGGTCGCCTAGACTTTGGGCCCCATTTATTTGATTTATCAACCCTGAATCATTTTTATCAATAATCAATATTTTCAACACTATCAATTTCTTGATCAAATCTTAATTTCGATCATATATTGGATTTTTATCCTATGGGCTAACCATTTATCCTAAGCCTTTATTTAATTAAAAGGAATTTCCTCCCCTTTTATTAAATAAAAAGCCCCCACTTTCCTCTTATCCTAAGTTGCACAAATAAAGCATTATTCTCATTTTATAAAAAAAAGGAAAAAACACTTTTTGTCTCACATGGACATAAAGTCAACTCCTATTTTCCTATTGGAGGATACTTGTGCACATGGATTGCTCCTCTTTCAAGCTCCACTACTGATTAAGTCTTTTTTGTCTCTTAATCTCAATGGTCCATTTCACCTCATTTCTTATAAAAGGAGAGCTCTCTCCCTCATTCTAGGACACTTGTTTTATGCTAACTCTATGTTGTAGGAATTCTTTGGAGCTTTTTGGAGATCATTGTTGCATTGCATCTTAGAGTTCTTCATTTTCTTCATAGTTTAGTTTCCATTCTTGCATAGTAGTTCATGTTTATGCTTTCATAGCTTAGATTTCACTTTCAATCTTTAGAATAACTCATCTAACTTAACAGGAAGGGTTGTAACACATTGTTATTTCCATTTCATAGCTTAGTTTGTACTTCCATTTTCATAGCATAGCTTGCACATTTTCATCCTCATTCTTAGCTTGCATTTTCATTGCATTTCCATTTGATTCTTTGGAGGTATTGGCACTCTTGCTCTTGTCCTCATTCGAATCTCTCATTGTATGGTTGACTAGCAAGGTCACAAGCTCAATAGCTCTAGCTGAGAGCAAATCCATAATCTTGCAACTCCATGCATAGAGAGTTATGGATCAATTTGTCAGGGCTCATTCTTGAGTTTCCTTGCATGTAAGGATTCATAGAAGTGCACTACTTTTGTGTGTACATTTTTGGCACCCAGCGTGGGGTAGAGTAGACTAGCTTTGTCCCTTCTTTTTTCTACATTTTTGTCATTTTTTGTCAATTTTTCGGCAAGTTTTTGGTTTAATTTTTGGATATTTTGCGCTCTTTATTTTTCTATCTCAGAATATCACGCAACACTTCTAAGGTATATCACGCGATATACCTTATAATACCAGTGCAACACTTCGCATCTTAGAAGAATTGCACGCACATATTGAGGTTTATCGCCTGGTGTCGTGCGAAGTATCACCCGCCTATTGTGAATTATATCGCCTAGACTGAGGTATATCGCCCGAATACAGGAAACTGTGTCGCGCGATACTGGTGAAGTCTGAGGTATATAACCTGATATAGTAGAGAGCTAGATTCTAAGTTTTATCAGCCAAATTTGATCACATTTATCTTGTTGACTTACTTTGATGCATTTAAACAGGGTTAATTTACATTTCTTAGTCTAAATTGATCAGATCTTTACATTGCTTTCACTTAGATTTTGGTTTTCCTAACCCTAGTTGTCTAACAAGTTGTGGTTGTAGGTACTTTGCTTGAAAGGAAATCTCTATAAATCACATGTCAAAGAGGGCTACTACCATTTTTGCAGGGCTGCCCAAAGCATAAACAAAAGAAAAAAGAAATTTTTTTAAAGTGTTTGTGATTTATTTCAAGTGTGGCATTCACTAATTGTACTAGGAACTTTAATACCTTGTGAAAGAGATTTTGAGGTGGTAGGAGAAGTATGCTCTTCACCTTTAGGTGAACCAGAAAATCCTGACCCATCTTAAGGTTTTTGGAAGCAAGGGGGTAATTAAATTTTGCTTGGTGTGTTTGGGAGAAGTTTTTGAGATAGGGGAGTATGCTCTTCACCCTTGTGATGAACCAAAAACCTTGAACCTCAAAAATCATCCATTCTTTGTTTAGTTTAGGATCCTTTAGCGGGCCTGCTCTTGAGCAATCAAGAGGAATGACCCAAGGGGGGACAACCTTGTCATCATTTTCCTTGGTGGCGAGTGATTTCAACTCACTATAATCTCAAGGCTATCGAGGACACAAAACCTTGGTAGACATAACACTTGTCTTCGCTTGACATGAGTAACTCATGGGATTGTGACCATGGGGAAAGCATTGAGAAAGAATGCTTAAGGTACGCTTGAGGCCATAAGGTCTCAGTTCTCTATGAGGAGCAAGAGGGGTGTTATGAACGGAAGCCCTTATTAAGAACCTTTAGATAGAAGCCACCTTATTTAGCCGCTTATCTTCTTAGTGCAAGGATTGATCTAAATAGAACAACTCGGATCACCTTAAGATACTCACCATATGTGTTCTTTTGGTTGTGTCTTTGGCACTTCCATGACAAAGCCAACATCTATTGTGGGTGACCACTTTGTGTGAGGTAAGGGGACACCAAGTTGTGGGCTAAGTTGGTAAGTATTGAGCCTTGACTTTTTAGGATAGATTTGCTTGAATTTTCTTTGGTTGTGTGATACCAGTGTAAACATTCTCAATATACAAATGATCAGTAGCGTTCATAGGGTGCAATTTTATTTTTGATATCACAAGTGTTTGTCTTGGCAAGGTTGCTTTTGCCCTTGTTTCAAGTGTTTTGAGACATGTTTGATCCCTCACTATTTGCAAACTTGCCAAAATTCTGCTGATACCATGATTGAGATCGAAAACATCAACCCTCAGACCAAAAATTTTGACCAAACAGACCCAAAAATGCAAATTTTACACAGTTTTGGTCAAGAGTTAAACAATTTTGCAATAGTATCGCCTGCTTTGAGAAGAAACATTGCACGATAGTTCGCCCCTACTAGATTATCGCCTGACCTACCTGATGTTTATTGCCTAGATATTATGAGGTCTATCACCTGGTTTAAGGTGAAGTATCACCTAGTTATAGGTGTATCACCCTGTTAGCCTGGAGTATATCGCCTGGGTAGTTTCTATCATGCTTTCAGTTTGGTTAGTTTCAATTGCTGTTAGTCAGGTTAGGTCTTTGAGTAGGTTTCTTACTCTATCGTTAGAGACCTGTCTTGGCTCTAAATTTCTAGTTTTAGCCCTCTGGAATAGCATCATCTGATTTACGAGGTCATTTTGGAAATAGTTGTCAAGTTAGAAGGTATTCTTGGTGAGAAAGTTGATCTCTAGGGTTGTTAGCTACATTCTTGGAGAATTTTAGCGCTCTTATTGTCCAAATCACTTTCATTTAATCAATTTCAATGATATTTCATCCTAGTCCAACCTCCTGATTCAAAAGTGCAAGGGTAGTCACCCTTTGATTTGAAGCACATCTTTAACAGTGTTGGTAAAGCCCCTTTCTCTATCTTTTCATTTCTCTTTGGACAATAGAGAACTTTGATTATCCTAGTTTGGTGTTGAAACTTTGCGAGGTCACCCTATCATTAAGAATCTCTTTCTTTCATGTCAGTTACAACAAGGTACCAAGTCAATCAAGGGAAGTGACCCCCTATTGTCTTTAGCTAGTTACCACCAGTTAAGACTCATCAATAGCACAAGGGAAAAGAACCCCTTTTCGATCAATCTCCTAAAAGTGAATCTGAAGTTTGTTTTAATCCAAAAGGTAATCCTAGTGAAGTGAGCACCTCTTTAGCACCACTTTCATCTAGTATCGACATGAGTTACACTTTCACTCGACAACAAAGAGAATCCATGAATCAAACTCTTGAGGATATCTTCCAATGGCATAGGAGAGAGTACGGTGGTTCTTCTCATGCTAGTCCACCCGGGTCACCTCCCAACAACACAAGATATTTAGATGCTCACCAACGAGCTGAGAGACATTATAACCAAACTCACTCAGATTCAGGGTCACAACATGAGGACCAGAACAATGAATCTAGTGACCATCACATCAACACAGCCAATGCAATAAGGCATTCAAGACAATCTTCTCCACTTAAAGATACCTCTTGATATGCAAATACAAGGTTGAAAAGCATTGAAAGGGAGAAGCAAGACTATCTAGATGAACAAGCCACCAAAAAGGAGAAATTCAGACAACTAGAAGAAGAGGAACGTGCATTATTGGACATAAGCAAAAGAGTCACCCAAGAAGAAGAAGATAGGCTCTATGCACAACAACTCCAAAATTGATTCAATGGGAGGGGTGCCAATAGTGGGACTAACTCACCCCCATCTACCCCCTCACCAAGTCCTAGAAGAAGGTTAAGGATGCCCTCACGATCCCCAAGTCCTAGAGGAAGAAGGACTTCAAGATATGATCATCATAGGAGACGATTTCCTCATAGACATTCAAAGCAACCCTCCCAACAAGCACATCATGGCTCACAACATGGAGGAAGCTATACCAACTTTGATAAAATGGATTTTATGACTATGCAACAAGAACCATCCTTTCAAGCATATGTAGAAAGGTATGTGGAACAAAACAAGGATCAGTTCCTAGAAAGTCTCATCAACAAAGGTGCTAAGGTCCCATACAATTTTGATGTGGACCGAAAGGTAAAGAAGCAAGATCCATCAACTAATGAGGTGATCAAACAACTTCAAAGGGATATAGAAAGGATGAGGGCACCTAAGAGCACCTTTAATTTGGATTCCATATGTCCCAACCCAATCGACAAGAGTGTGGTGTTGGTTGAGTTTCCTAAAAAAATTGAGTTTCCAACCTAAGACAAATATGATGGCGTTGGTGATCCTCATGACCATGTTAGACAATTTTATATAATGAGTTTTTCTTTTCGCCATGAAGACTCCTATTTAATGAGATTATTTCCAAGGAGCCTCAAGGGTCAATCCATGGAGTGGTTTACTAACCTTACTCCTCCAGTTAAGACATTTAAAGAGCTTGTGGAAAGGTTTGTCCAACATTTTGCTTACAACTTAGCAAGGTCGGTCACCATGCTTGATTTGTGCAAACTCAAGCAGAACCAAGGGGAATCCTTTGTTACCTTTCTACAAAGATGGAGATGTTTGTGCTCAAAATATCCAAGGACAATTCCTGAGGAGGAAAGAATAGACATCATTGTGAGCAACTTGGTACCGGAGTTAAGATATGAAGTAAGGAAGATCCCATTTAATTATTTTGATACCATGGTAGAAGTGGCCTGTCGCATAGAGGATGTCCTAAAAGAACAAGGAATTTTGGCTAAATCAGCTAATAACAACAATGGCCAAAACAACAACAATAATGGTAATAAGGACAAAAAGAACTCTTATTGGAATAAGAATAAGTAGGTGGTCAATGACGGGGTTGTTGACTCATCACAACCTAAGAATGAAGGAGTTCTTAATCTCTCTCATGTAGTTCAAGCTATGAAGCTGCAAACATCTTTGGGACAACCAGAGAATAAACCCAAGTATCAAGGGAGACCTAAAAAGGAAAAGAGACAATTTACTAAACTTGGGGACTCTTATGCAGACATTTTCAAGACATTAATTGCTCACAATTTGGCACACCCTCAAGATCCTTCCAAACACCGCATACCAGATCCTAAACCTCATTGGTGGGATGAGAAGGCCTTTTGTGTCTTTGACAATGGAATTGGACATGATATAGAAAAAAAATTTAGACTTAAACATCTTGTTCAAGACCTTATTAAGAGCAACAAATTACAAGTTGATGGTTTAACCAGTACCACTAATGCGGATCATAAAGCTTTTAAAGAACCCTTGCCCAAATATGAGAAAGGAGAGAATTCTAACAACAAGAATGGCAAGGCTGCTATCAACTACACTTACACAAATGCTGAAAATGTTATTAACATGCTTGAAGTGGCTGATGATAATGTCAACATGATGAGAGGGAAAGACCCTTATGGATATGATGTGGACTCAACTCCTATGCCTGATGAAGGACCCATTGTGGTACTAAGAGGTCCTCACTCACGAAGGATGTCCCAACCCCTCAATGCTGTCACTAGAAGCCAGTCTCAAGCTCCCATTGTTATTAGAGGTCCTAACTCTAGTAAGTCTAAGCAGCCAATGTCAAAGGGTGTTCTTCCAAAATCTATTGTTGGTCCTGAGTTGAATTATAATCTTGTTGACCAATTACAATGTACACTAGCATAGATTTCAATCTTTGAGCTTTTGGAACTGTCCCCTAAGCATAAGCGTGTCCTTGAGGATGCCTTGCGAATGGCTAATGTCTCTAATGATATAGATGTAGATCAATTCCAGAATATGGTCAACCACTTAGATAGCCCTCACTACCTTACATTCTCAAAGGAAGATGATAAGTCATTAAGCCACCCACACAATTTGGCCCTTCATATAGAGGTTATGATCCACAAGACCCATGTCAGGTGTGTGTTGATAGATGGGGGTGTTGGGCTTAATATTTGTTCTTTGAGCTTATTGAAGGCCTTGGGTTATTCAGAAGAAGTCATTGACACAAGAAAGAAAATAACTATCAAGGCTTATGATGAAGCAGAACATAGCTCTAAAGGATTGGCCGTTCTTCCTATTCGAATTGGTCCTATAGAAAAAGACATTTTGTTCCAGATTGTTGATGCCGGTCCTTTGGCTTACAATATTTTGTTAGGTAGACCATGGATACATGAGATGCAAGCAGTCCCGTCTACCTATCATCAGTGTGTAAAATTCCCTTACAATGGAATAGAAGTCTGCATACTTGGAGACAGCACACTGTCAGTCAACACAATTTCAGCAGGGTCTCACATTCCTTTGAATAGGGAGGCTAACACTTTTGATACTGCATTTGAACAATGCAAGAATAAATTCAAGACCATAGATCTTGGTATGGGGGATTAAAAATTGGATTCATTCACAAAATTGCCAATTTCCCCTAGGTCTTATGGAAAACCTTCTCAAGAAATGAAGCCCTCGTCTTCGGCCATGACATTGTTCGATAAGTTTGTGGAATCCTCAGTTCTGATTCAAGAAGAAAAAGAAGAGGTTGTCGTTAGGGATTGGATTTACCAAGAAGAGAAATACTTACATAATGAGAATTTTGCACCTTCCCCTAGAACTTATGGGAGAGGGTATACATTGGTCAAGAATATGGGTTATCCAAGACAGGGTCCCCTTAGTCATAGGTTGGATGCTAGGGTTGAACCTCTTAACCATGCCCTTTTTGGATGAAGGAATAATTCAACAATTGGCTTAGGTTTTGAAAATAAGAAACAAAAAAGTGTCCCTGTCTTAGCTGCGACAGACAGTGACAATGACTCAGACTACAGACCTAATCTCTCTAATCAGCAAGACATGTCTAATGATTGGATGCCTTCAACAACTTGCCAAGTTACTTCCAAGATAGGGGTACTTAATAACTTGCCAAGTTACTTCCAAGATAGGTCATTAGTTCTTATTGAGCCTACACAACCAGTGAATTTGAATATAGAAGAGGCTCCCCAAATAGTGCACCTAGCTCAGTCTCTATCAGTTGGAGAAAAAGCGGCATATACAAATTTTTTGCAAAAGAAGAAAATCAACTTTGCTTGGACATATTCTGATATGCCAGGGCTTGACACTGATCTTATTATGCATCATCTATCTATAGCTCTAGGAATAAAACCGGTTAAACAAAAGTTGAGGAAAATGCATCCTCACATAGCTCTTCTTGTTAAAGCTGAATTAAAAAAGCTCTTGTGTGTAGGATTCATTCGAGCTATCGACTATGCTAAGTGGATCTCCAATATTGTTCCAGTTTCAAAACATGATGGGTCCATTCACATTTGCATAGACTTTAGAGACCTCAACAAAGCATGCCCAAAGGATGACTTTCCACTCCCTAACATAGACATGATAGTGGATATGACTGCGGGCTATGAGATATACTCTTTAATGGATGGTTTTTCCAGATATAACCAAATAAAAATAGCTCCTGAAGATCAAGAGAAAATAGCTTTCACATGTGCATGGGGAACCTATTGTTGGAACGTCATGCCATTTGGCCTAAAGAATGTAGGAGCAACATATCAGCGAGCTATGACCACAATTTTTCATGATATGATGCATAAGAACATGGAAGATTATGTGGATGATACCCTGGCTAAATCTAGAAAATGGGACACACACCTCGATGATCTAGAAATAATTCTAGATCGCATGGCACAATTTCAGCTTAGATTGAATCCAAAAAAGTGTGCATTTGGAGTTGCCTCAGGTAAACTCCTAGGATTCATAATTTCAACAAAAGGAATAGAGGTTGATCCTGAAAAGGTCCAAGCTATATTAGATATGCCACCTCCAAGAAATATCAGTCAAATGAGAAGTCTTCAGGGACGTCTTCATTCGATCAGGAGGTTTATTTCTTAGTTTGTAGATAGAGCACAACCTTTTAATAAGAGATTGCATAAGGGTGCTTCTTGCATGTGGAATGAGGAATGCCAAAAGAGCCTAGATCAAATTAAACAATACTTGGCTAATCCTCCAATTTTGATGCCGCCTATTCCTAGGAAACCATTGATTTTATACATTTCAGCAACAGTGTCTTCCTTAGGGGCATTGTTGGCTCAATTAGATGATACTGGGAAAGAAAGGGCTATTTACTACATTAGTCGTACTCTAGTATCTTATGAGATCAATTATAATAGCATTGAAAAGTCTTGTCTGGTAGTAGTGTTTGCTTCCCAAAAGTTGCGACACTATATGCTTGCTCATACTATACATTTAGTTGCAAAAATTGATCCTCTTAAGTACTTGCTTATTAAGGCCGCCCTCACGGGCAGGCTTGCCAAGTGGATGATGGTTTTATCTGAATTTGATATAGAGTACATTGAAAGAAAGGCCATAAAAGGGCAAGCTATTGCTAACCAATTAGCTGACTTTCCAGTTAAGGATAGTATGCCTATTCAGGTAGATTTCCCAGATGAACACATACTGTATATGACTACCTGCACTTGGAAGATGTTCTTTGATGGTTCCCATATGAAAAATGGATCAGGTGCTGGAGTATTATTTGTCTCTCCACATGGGTACAACATTCCAAAGTCTTACAAACTTTTATTCCCATGTACAAATAATATTTCTGAATATGAAGCTTTGACCAATGGATTGAAAATGGCTATAGAATAGAACATAACAGAATTACATGTCTTTGGGGATTCACAGCTAATTATCAACCAAGTCACTGAGGAGTATCAAACTAAGGATGATAAATTGGTACCTTACAAAAAGATGGTTGAATCATTGAGACATTACTTTACATTTGTGACATTTCAACAGATCCCCAGGATAGAGAACAAAGCTACAGATGCTATGGCTACATTAGCTTCACTCCTACAGTTGGAACAACATGAATCCAGATTTGAATTCCTAGTGGAAGAGCTACACCATCCCATATTTGACTCATCTGAAAGCCATGTCATTTGTACCCTTGTCACACATGAATCTTCCTGATATGGTGCTATCTATTCATATCTCTGTGATGGCATCATCCCTGACACATTCAACTATTCTGAACACTGAAACCTTTTCTGCAATGCCTCCCGCCACACCCTTATCTCTGGTGATTTATATAGGAGGGGTTTAGATGGGACACTCCTTAGGTGCTTGGAAAAGGAGGAATCTGAGCAAGCATTAGCTGACATCCATGAGGGCATTTGTGGTGGACATTCCAACGGTCTTGCCATGACCCGAAGGTTGCTTAGGGTGGGGTATTATTGGCCCACGATGTAAATAGATGTAGTAGCCTTTGCTAAGTCTTGTGAAAAATGTCAGAAACATGGAAACCTGATTCATGCTCCAAGTAGGGAGTTGATTCCTTCCATTTCTCATTGGCCATTTCAGCACTGGGCCTTTGATCTAGTTGGGCAGATTCACCCCAACTCATTAGGTGGACATAAGTTCATTATTACTACTACTAACTACTTCACAAAATGGGTGGAAGCCGTGCCACTTTCTGTGGCTTCAGGGAAGACTATCTCTTTGTTCATCTTGAATCATATTATTTGCTGATTTAGAATACCTTCTGAGATTATCACTGATAATGGAGGTCAATTCAAGAATAAGGACCTAAAGCATTTATGCAAAAAGTTTAAAATCAAGCAACATTGGTCCTCCATTTACTTTCCATAGGGAAATGGCCAAGCAGAGGCTTCCAATAAAACCATCCTTAAGATTCTTCATAGGACAGTGCACAAGAATGGCAGGGATTGGCACTTGCAAATCAATCCAATACTATGGGCTTATAGAACTAGCATTCGTACACCTACAAGAGCTACTCCTTTTGCTCTTACCTATGGCACTGAAGCGGTGTTTCCCTTAGAAGTAGAGATACCTTCACTTAGAGTCTCACTCAAAGGATTGATAACAAATGAGGATTACCGCGCCATGAGGTTACAGGAACTTGAACTTCTAGATGAGAAGTGTAAGGCTTCATTTGATCATATGAGAGTGTATCAAAAGCGTATGTCCAAAGCATTCAACAAGAAGGTTTGCCCTAGGGAATTTCAAATAGGTGATCTTGTTTTGAGAGAGAACCCTAAGAAGCAATAGAACAGAGAACAAAAGGGCAAGTTCAAACCTAATTGGCTTGGACCATACATTATTAGAGCTGATTTTGGTACCGGAGCATATTTACTATCAGATCCCGATGGAGAACAGCTCCTTGATCCCATCAACATTTTGCACCTAAAGAAGTTCTATCCTTGATGCATGTTTCTGTCTGGGCGCATCCTTTGTATATACTTTATGATCCTAAAAAATACAAAAAAATTGATATATGATGCTGAAAATATCCTAAAAAGATAAAAAAATCCTGAAAAAATACAAAAAAATTTAAAAATGCAAAAAATTCAAAAAAAAATAAATAGAAAAAGTGCCTTGGTGAAGACCTGGAAACAGGCGCCTTGGTAGCAAAATACAAAAAAAGAAAAAAAAGATGAAAAAAGATTCCAAGTGGTGAAAACCTAGAAATAGGCGCTACTTGTGGCCTTTGCACTCCTATTTATTAGCATGCATTCTCGACACTGAGCCTTTCTTCATCATACCCTGACCTTATTTGGCTTGGTTTGGAATTGGTCTATGTCTTTGTCTAGGGGGCATAACTGTTAGCATAGGTCTTTTAGGTGCGTTTGTCTCTTGGGGCATTTCCTCACAGGTGTTTTTCAACACCACCCCAAATAGTGTTTCTCAACACTACCCTTGCGTTGAGTGTTTCTTAACACTTATCAGATGTCTTACCCACTAGTCTAAGTATGATGTGATATTGCTCATTTGCAAATGTGATACTCAAAGTTTGATTCTATGACCAACACACGTGCACTTAAACAATCAACTCGTTGAGATATGTTGACTTTATTTTTCTTTGTGTGCTGTCTATGAGGATTTCTTTGATGAGTGGTCTCTCCTTGAGAAGTTTTTGATGATGCATAGCTAGAAGACTGAGGGTATGAGAACATGTTTTATTTCTTTATCTGCTTATGGGTATATTTTGTTGATCCTAACTGTCATGAGCATTTATGCTGGTCTTACTTGACACTATGGATTGACAATATATTATCCTTGACTGTTGTGCGAGTGCATACTTCTAGTTATCCTGACTTTCATGTGTCTTGATACAAGCATAATCTCGCCATATCAAACTTAGGTGATCTCACTGCACTAGTCATCTTGACCTACATGTCCTTGATGCCTAGGTGGGATTTCCACATTTCTATCTGATAAAGATCATATTCATATCCACATAGTTATGCTAGTGTGCATTGTATGATCTTGCGATGCTACCAATAACACTTGATGATGATAATTAGATTTCTATAGGCATTGTGACCTTGCAAGTCAACCACTTTTCATAGTAGCTTGCATTTTTAGGTTCATGTTAGTCTAGTTTTGCATTTCTGCATATGGAGAGAGCTCTCCTTTTTCATCTTACATGGACCTGTCAGTCGACTACGCTCACCTTTCCTTCTTCTCAATCATGTCTTTCACTCCTTGTCTTTCTCATCTCGAACCTATTCCTGTTCATCACAAGGGGTTAATCATATCATCATATCTATATCACAACTATCATTTTTAGAAACATGAGTCTATATCATATACATAGGAATCAAACATACATCTATGAGAGAGAACATACATGAACATAAACACTTTGAGCAAAATGACAAGACAAGATACATAAACTGATACATCCATCACAAGTGAGACATAAACACATGATATATCAAAAATCCAGTAATCTCATATATAAATCAATGACATGATACAATATACAATATGGGATCCCAAAATCTGGATCACTGTGTCAAGATATGTCTAAATATCTATCAACCTCAGACCTAAACCTAGGACTTGCTACCACCCTCGTGAGGAGCTCGTGGTGGTGGAGGAGGCATGGCCCTCCTATTAGGTACCATATCTGATGCCCCTACCCTCTGAGAGTATGACGGTGCTCTCTGATCCTTTGGGATGGCCTGAAGGTAGAGTCCGTGATAGTATGCTGCTCTCACCATCTCCCATCAGATCTCTAAAGCATCTGCCTATGCCACCACCTCGCAACGTGTTATCTCTGCCCTAAGATCAGCTATCTACTGATCTCTCTCTGCCCTTAGATCTGCTAGCTATTGATCCCTCACTGCTATCGTGACCCTCAGCTACTGAATCTCTACCTCTAGAGTCTGAATGTGAGCCCTCAAACCATCCCCTCCAGCTGGATCTACCTATATCTATGGTGGTACCTATCCCCATGCCTACTCCTAAGAAGGCCTTTGTACCTCCTCACTCCCCGAGCCCTGACCTCGTGGCCGTTTCCAGCCACCAGTTCTAGATCCCTCCCCCACCTCTCTAGCTTGGCCTCCTCTTTTGCCCTCATCATCGCCTTTGTCTCCTCCTCTCGGGGCAACTTGTGCTGCATATGGTACGGTAAACTGAGGGAATGGCACCCTGCGTCTCTCAGCCTTCTGTGTTGCATCTACTCCTACATCTGCCACATCTGGGAGATACTCCCATGGCTCCCTCCTGATAGCACCTGTATCCTGCACTACCTGCTGGTAATCCAGCATCGGCAGCCACCCATGACCCTCCTCATCTCAGGCCCATGCATATGTAGTAGTCTCCATGGAAAATCACTGCTGGTGCCCAAACTGCCTCCAAACCTGAGTGATGCAGAATCTCTCAACAATCTCTGAGTGTCGGCCTACTAGTGGCTAGGTACACAACATGTAACTTAGCTCATCCTCTACATCACTCCATCCCTCGGCATCCCTGTATGGCCTCCATGTGATAGAGGTCATCTCATCTAGTATCCACCTGTAGTATGTCACATCCCCAGTATGGGCATGTGATATGTATCCTGTGTACCTGTATATATATGGGTACCTCCACTCCCTAGGCTGGACTCTGGGGTGTATCATAGCAATATGCTCCCAAGCCCACACCTGTGCCAAGATGGCACCACAAGCCCATGTTCGACCATCCCTATAGACGATCTCTTGCAACTCATGATACATCTTTGCTAGTATGGTCGGACCCCATGCCATGCGTCGAGGTCTGCCTACCAAGTCTATTAGTATCCTGGCCCATCCGAGCGGAAATCCCTTCTGACTACGATCAATCATCAAGATCTATGAAATGATAGATGCCACAATACATGGCACCGGAAAATCTCGGCCAAAGTCATCTAGCAGCCGCTCCTAGCCGACGTGCCGATTAAGGATAGTCACATCCTGGAACATCTCCTGGATCAACCGTCGCCCCTCGGTCGCATCTTGATCATAGTATACCTGTGCCATCACATGAATCATATCAGTTTCTATGGAAACATTACATTTATGACTATCTCTCAAAACATGATTATACTCACCAGCTCACCATGGCACGAAACCCGTAATATCCTGTAGACATCCTCTAGTGTGATCGATGCCTCTCCGGTAGGCAGGTGGAAGGTGTTGTGCTCACTATGCCATCTCTCAGCAAGAGCAGTCAACAACCCATGATCAGCCCTGATATATGGGAATCTCAATAGATATCTGAATCCCAAAGCTCTGATGTCAGCCATGCTCAGATCATCTAGATCTCAGACGCACCTCAACTCGGTCACCTTCGGCACTCTGATGATCAATGCCAGAAAGACCTCTTGCAAGCCATTAAACCAAGCCAGTTGTTAGAACATATCATAATGGATGTCTAAAAATTAGTATCACACATCTTTAACAATGTAAACTTGTCTAGACCCATGTCATTTTGCTCACAAAAAACTTAAAAATTTCAAGATTTTGCCCTTGGGCGATACTGCTTTTTTTTTGGGACAAGTATCGCATGATACTTCTCTCTATAGTAGGGTGATATACCTTTGGTCGTGTGATACTTTGCCTAGTATCGTGTGATAGTTCTCCCGGTATCGTGCGATACTGGTGTATATGTGTGTGCGATACTTTGGGGTCTCGCGAAGTATCGCACGATATTTATCCCCAAGGGGCACGATACTTTAAAAGTATCGCGTGATATTTCACCTAAAACTCAAAATTTAAAATTTTGAAAATTTAAAAACATGCTCAAAATATATTAAATGACTCAAAAAATGCACGTTTTTCGAAAATGTACCAGGGCAGGATAGTGTGGTGGCCGGTTGTGCAACCGAGTGCGCTCGAATCGATGCCTATGGACGGGAACTACTACTTGCTGGGCTATTCTCTCTCTCTAAGCTCTCAAAATTCTCAAATCAATCAAAGTCAAATGATTTTGAAAATGACATTTTTGACCCCTTTTATAGCATTTTGACTTTTTGACCAATTTTCAAAACACCTCAAAATTGCGTGAAAATTGCACCCCTACCTAATTTCGACGTCCTGGATCCATTTTCAGACTTGAAATCAAAATTTGAGGTCATCTTGATAGTCAAAATCACGATCCAAATTTTCCCCTTCTTCTGAGCAGTTGACTGACTTTTTGAGGCATAATTTGATTTTCGATGGACTTTCTTCCTTCCATGTCTCTCAAATTTTCTATTCTTTCATTCAGTCTATTTCTAGTCTTCTATTTCTATTCTTCTACTTCCTCACTGGGGCATGTTTCATTGCCTAATGGTTATCCTGTTATCATTTACCTTCGATTGTGATTTCATTCTGATTTGAACAAATCTTTCTCAGTTTGCCATTCCTCTCTACTTGATTTCACTTTTGATTTCAAGGGGGCAGTACCTATGGGATTCTCATCCCTAATTTTCTTGATTCTCTTGATTCAGACATCTTTTGTGAGATTTTGCTCAAAATTTGAGATTCTTATCTCTTACTTTGAATGTGATCCCGAATCGACCTCATATTCAAAGGCCTTTGTTTATGTTTGTCCGGGTGTGATCCCAAATCGACCTCACATCTGAGTTGTTTTGTGATCCCAGATCGATCTCACATTTCAACTTCATTCTTTGACTACATGTGTTCCCAAATCGATCACACATTAGTCAAAGAGGGGCAAATGTATGCACCCAAAAATGGTCGCCTAGACTTTGGGCCCCATTTATTTGATTTATCAACCCTGAATCATTTTTAACAATAATCAATATTTTCAACATTATCAATTTCTTGATCAAATCTTAATTTTGATCATATATTGGATTTTTATCCTATGGACTAACCATTTATCCTAAGCCTTTATTTAATTAAAAGGAATTTCCTCCCCTTTTATTAAATAAAAAGCCCCCACTTTCCTCTTATCCTAAGTTGCACAAATAAAGCATTGTTCTCATTTTATAAAAAAAAGGAAAAAACACTTTTTGTCTCACATGGACATAAAGTCAACTCCTATTTTCCTATTGGAGGATACTTGTGCACATGGATTGCTCCTCTTTCAAGCTCCACCGCTGATTAAGTCTTTTTTGCCTCTTAATCTCAATGGTCCATTTCACCTCATTTCTTATAAAAGGAGAGCTCTCTCCCTCATTCTAGGACACTTGTTTTATGCTAACTCTATGCTGCAGGAATTCTTTGGAGCTTTTTGGAGATCATTGTTGCATTGCATCTTAGAGTTCTTCATTTGCTTCATAGTTTAGTTTCCATTCTTGCATAGTAGTTCATGTTTATGCTTTCATAGCTTAGATTTCACTTTCAAGCTTTAGAATAACTCATCTAGCTTAATAGGAAGAGTTGTAACACATTTTTATTTCCATTTCATAGCTTAGTTTGTACTTCCATTTTCATAGCATAGCTTGCACATTTGCATCCTCATTCTTAGCTTGCATTTGCATTGCATTTTCATTTGATTCTTTGGAGGTATTGGCACTCTTTCCCTTGTCCTCATTCAAATCTCTCATTGTATGGTTGACTAGCAAGGTCACAAACTCAATAGCTCTAGCTGAAAGCAAATCCATAATCTTGCAACTCCATGCACAGAGAGCTATGGATCAATTTGTGAGGGCTCATTCTTGAGTTTCCTTGCATGTAAGGATTCATAGAAGTGCACTACTTTTGTGTGTACAGTTATAACCGGGAATGTTGAAGTGACAATTGAAGATATCACTGATGGAGATCCTAATGATGAAGTAAAATATGATGAATATATCAGCATTTCTATAGAAAATGTCGAGGAAGAAAGACCTACTAAGTAACAAAAGCAATAGCACTGGGTAACTTACCTATCTTGGTGCAAGCCATTGATATTACCACTCAAGGGAAACCCAAGGAATATACACCTAAGCAAAAAATAGACACCACAGAAGGATGGGGTGAAGAAGGACATAAGGATACAAATGAGCCTGAGACAAAAGAGGTAGAAGATAAAGGAGCTGAAACTAAGACAAATGTAGATGTTTCTACAACTGACACAAGGCCAGAAGCCCAAGGACCTCAGACCGAGGGTACAATAAAAGGGAAAGACAAGGAAGAAAGTGTCTCAACCGAGAAAGACAAGTCAAATCCTGAGACTAAAGCTCTAGTTCCATATGGGAAATCTTCCACACCTAGCAAACATGAGAAGAAGAAGAAGAAACATGGTAAAGGTTCAATCACTTTAGATGAAATCATTGAAATTCCTACATGTGACCTGAGAACCCTAGACCCAAAAGCACTAAGAAGATATGGAAAATTGTGCACAAGGAAGGTTGCACAAGAAAAGATAAGACAAGAAAGCAAGCACAAAGAAGTCTTAGAAGATGTTAGAGAAATTTTAATGCAAGTAGTACTTGATATCAATGTTGATGAGGTGAATCCCATCATTGATCAACTTGCAACTCTAACTAGGAACATCAACACTCCGAATGTAGATGCAGAAAAGAGAATTGAGGAAAGAGCTAAGTCAAAAATACAACTTAAGATTGTAGATAAAATTAGTCTAGAGGTGGTAGTTAATAAGGTAAAACTTTATGAGGTAATAACCGAATTAGAATGTATTATTCAAAGGGTTATTACAATTTTGAAAAAACTATGCACTGTAGAATCTTTCACTACCGAGATTAGTGAAAAGATTAAGAACTAGATGGAGACTTAAAGAATAGTGCAAATTTTCTGACAACTGAGCCAAATGCATTTTATGAGCATTATGAAAAAGTTACACAAATTCAGCAGCTAAGACTAGAGTTGAGGAAGGAAGAGGACAAAATAAGAGAACAAGTAACCGAGCTACAAGCCGAGTTACTACCCCACTTAAAGGTGATGCAAAAACATGTGAACAAGGAAAAGGAATTGGTTACCACCCTCGAGATATCAGTTATAGAAAACATTTTTTATAAGCATGCACAAGTCAGCCTAGAGTAGATTGCTCTAGAAAATCTCAAAGAGGAATGGGAAAACCTCTTGGCCATTCTCAAGAAAACCCATCAAAACATATTTGACAAATTGCAAGTAAATTTTTGGCATTACTTTCAAAAAAGGGGAAAATATATGTATATATATATATTCTTTGTATGTACTTTATACTAAGAGAATGTTCAAAGGGGGAGTTCACATAGTTCACACATTTTTGGTTTACAAAATTTCAAGTCCAAACTTTTGTAGTTGGCATACACATATATATTTTTGATACTAATGCCAAAGGGGGAGAATGTTACTCCTAAGTGTGTCAAGAGTTGTTATTAGTATCATTCATACCATCGGTAAAAGAGACAATATAGGCTAGTTGGTCAACACATAGAGCATAGACACCGAACATAATATAAGGCAAAATACTATACTAACCGAATATAGTCTTGACCGAGTACTCACACTGAGCCAAACGATTCCTGAGTACCGAGGACAATTCAATCGAGCATTCATATATACCGACCGTCAATTAAATATAGAGTGATGAATGTAGTGTACATCGAGTAAACCAGGAAATGACATAAGTTTTTATTGGCACAAATTACAAGGTAAACGGTTTACACCGATCAAAAAATAGTTTACCAAGATCAAGGTGAATATTTATTATGGATGTAATCATTTAATGATTGATGATTCCTATGTAAAAATGATCTAGGTTATTCATTTGAACAATTGATCTTAGGTTTTCTAAGATAGTGTCACAACCCTAATTAGGTCAAATCATTTTGATATAAGTATTGTAAAGATGTTATTTTGACAAGTATCACACATGAAGTAGCAGCCATTGGGAGACACCTAAAGATCTTATAGGGTTATGTTGAAGCATTAACAGAGTACTCAGTTTATCAGAAATAGTTTAAAGGCTATCGAGAAGTATTTAGAGTAGAGATCAATCACATTAAGGTGATAATAGATAAGTACATATCAGATCCAAAATCAGGCAAAGATTAGTTTCTATCTACAGATCAATTTTACTATTTTTTTAACCATTGTAGAAGACTTTAAATCTTCTAACAGAGTAGACTTAATAGTCTTATGTAAAATATCTTAACCGAGTGCACACTTAATTGTGTTGCTAAAATCATTTAACCAGGTAGATCTAGATAATCTTTTTATTACTCCTAACATGGTAAGATCACTTGAAGCAATCAAATCTTTGTAGCCTTAACCAACAACTTTATTTATTGCAGTAGTTAAGCTTTGTGGGTTCCATCCCCACTATAGTTTTTACCTTCTAACAAGGCTTTCTGTGATACCAAATTACAAGTGTTATGTGTATGAAATTTCATGTATGCATATTTGTTTAGTTTACAAGCATTTGCATTTTAGTTATGTTATTGAATGAATAGAGACAGTAAATGTTACAGTTAGTTAATGAACTACTTTGTTTCAAGCATTGAGTTAAAAGTTTTTTGGGTTACTGATTCACCCCTCCCCACTCAGTAACTCGTCTTTCCATAATCCTAACACCTCTAGTTTACAAGCAGGATGATGATGGTTCAATTCCATCGTGTCATAACATGAATTAATCAATGATAATGTAGTTTATATTTTATAACAATATTGATTTATTTAAATTGTGAGCTATTTTTTAAAATTTATTATTTTATATCATCTCTAGAGAGAGAAAAGTGATATATTGTTTAATGAGAATATTTTTATTGTCTTAAGAAAGACAATAAGTTGGATTAAAGACATATCTATCTCTATGGAGACAATATGTTTTTTTTATTATAGTTGTTGTCTCTATAGAGACAAAAATAAAATTGTCTCTCAAAAGATAACAATAATCACCTTTCCAACACCCATAAAAAAACAAATTTTTGATGAAAAATGTAAAAGTTATGCCACTTTTACTAAAATGTGGTTTTCAGTTTTTCATAACATATATCTGATTTGGTTTGGTATTACCAAACCAAATTTAAATGTTTTTTGACCCAACAAAAATTCAAAGCATATTTTGGCATGTTTGGCAAGGTAGAAAACACATGTTTTCCTCCATTGCCACTTTTTGGCCCCTCATGATCGTGCACATACCCAATTGTTGGACTTTTACAACACAAATTTTATTTTATTAGAAAGAAATATAGATGTCAATATACTTGTATTTTGGTTTTTTACCATCGATGTGGATACGTTAGGGATCTAGTACACTTATGTAGTGCACTTCAAGGGTTCTACGATAGAGCTACCCTCAATTGAACCTCGTAGTTTAGATCTCATGGTTTACACATAAAATATATATCTTGGTACTCAAACCACAAATTTCTATTTGACTTATCCTCATTGTTATATCATGATATAGAAAACTATGAACTACCCAAGACTAAAATCTACAAAATATTTTGAGTTTGGTTTTAAGGTCTTACAATTGCCTTTAAATTCTATCTGATTATTAAACATATTATGTTGTGCTTTTGAATACATTCTTGTTAGTTTTTATTTAATTTTGGATTTTTTTATATCAAATTTAAATATGATTATATAGTGATAGGGACATATTTTCAAGCTAAGTTTGGGGTTTTTAAATCCCTTTTTTTCCTCTTTTGATTACCTTTCCATACACATGTTCCTTCATTCAGTAGCTTATAGTTCCATATAAAAATTCCTAATCCTAATATCTAACTTTCTCTCTCCCAAATTATTTTCACGACATATGAGAGCAATCCCACACAACTTGTATTTGACCCAAAATTCAAAATTTAAAACATAGACTCTCATCCTTTCCTCACAATCATATGAATGGATATGACATTTGTGTAATGATTCATTACGGATTTGTATTTAAATATTTTTAAAACATTTAATTCCTTATTTGAGCACATTAAGCAATCATCAAATAGTCATTTAGATTTAAAGAGAGCATATATATATATATATATATATATATATCACACACACACACACACACAAAGACATGCACGCACAAACACATTCACACACACTTGAATGCTTCCTTGTTTCTCATAGTGATCACAACTATAATATCAATCCAATAAAGTTGGGCACCCTAGGAGAACTTCGCCTTGGAATCTAGTGACTCCCCTTTAAGGTATTTCTAAATAATGCTAGTCTTTAATCATTACAAAAGAGTAGAACTAAAATTGAACTAAATGGTATAATTGCACAATAAGCTAGATCAACTCTACATGATAATATTGAACCCTTGTCATGCAAAATTGATCCACTGAAATTGAATTGAATGGTATAAGTGCATAATAGCACAAATCATGTTAAGATAACATCAAATTTGTGTCATATAATTAATTTAAAGCCATAGAATTGGCCCACCATGAGTTAAAAATTTGTATAGAGTAGCAAGAATACATATGTTTTGTATTAGGTAATAAAATACTTTACAACATCAAGATTAATTCTGCATTATAGTTTGAAGAAATAACTTCTCCATTCCCTCACATTTAATTTCCTAAATTATTGTTCCACGTCTATTTAAGTAGGTTGATTTATATTTAGCATAATTAATGAAATGACCCAAGTAATCTTTAGGGAAAATCAACTTCCCTTTACATCTTTGGTAAATGTGTCCAATCTTGCAACCCCTAATGTTTGACCTGAAGGCTCATACCTTCATTACTTTTTAGGGTTTTAGATCTATAACATTTTTATTGCTATATCATTTTTTCATATTTACTAAGGTTTTGTATTCTTGACTATTGTTTAATTTTATACCTAGGGTTTGTAATTTGTTATGCCATTGATTTTTACCTACCCTTCATTGCTCTTTAATACTCCATTAGGGTTTCATTGTTTAGATGTAGTATACCATTGATTTTTACAAACTTCCAAAAATTTGAAAGTAGCATATAATTCCTTATATTTACATCATTCCTTGGTGTAGGGATTGTTTATTGCATAAGCTACTTATGATTATAGTCTTCCATTCAGGAGAAGCAGTTACTTAAACCCCACTCTTCATGTATATTTTCACAAATGTCAAGTTGAGAAGCATTGTGATAGTCCACAAGATTGATCGTGAGGCCCTTTTGATTAAACAAAATCTATCACTCTTCAAGAAAACCTAATTTTATTTGTCTACTCAAGCCAATTCTCCTCATCAAATAGTAAGTCTGTTTTATAAGATATTAGAGGGGCAAGTCCATATGGCACACATATATTTTACATGATCTTGGATCCTTATTGAATTTTTATATAGATGCAGACCCTTCCATCCATTTTCTCCTTTTGACGCTATCACTAACCTTGCCACTCCTATCAACTCCTAGTGTAGCCCTCAATATTGCTATCCCTCTTACATTTACCATAGCATTGTCCCTTAGTATAAGTTAAACCATAACTATACCCATTCAACTACTCCTTCCCATATTGTACCCAACTCCTTTAGCTTCCATTCACATCCCATCCTTCCATCCAAACAATCTGTATGGCTTAACCATCTATAGTTATGTTCCATAGCATTCCTTATTTACAAACCACATATCATACTATCTTACCATCCATCTTATGTCTAGCCCTTCCTATTACGCTATTCATCTAGATCCATGAACATTTCTTCGCCTCTAAATTCATGACCTTCCTATACTTCCTCTATTATTTCACATATGTCCAAGATTGCCCTTCTATCTACCTCTACCTTCGATATATTATTTTGAGAAGTGGCTAATCGTGAAGAAGCCAATAACAATAATGGCTTCTCCACTACTTATAATGGGTGGTAATCCGTGAAGGTGGGAGATTTACCATTTCCTCCTCTTCAAGAGTATTATGATGTATAGCTACACAAGTTAAAAGAAACAAGAAACGTGGCAGACACTAATCGTTATATTTTGCATCTTTCCATGCATTATTGGATATCATATTGGTGGTTTAAGATGCATGGACCACTCCATTTTCAAAGCCCAAAAGTTGCAGCTCACTATTTACTTTAAAGTCTTTAATGGAAAAATGGCAATCATTCACCCAAAGTATCTATGAATATTCTAATATCCCAAATAAAGTACACACTGTCTCGCAGCCAGAAATGTGTTCAATATGGTAAAAGTGGGTGTACATCACTTCTATTTTTTTAAACTTAAATTTGCTGTCCTGCACAGCACACTTTATTCCATTAGCCCCCAACTCGTTTCTTTAAATTTGGCCTTGTGCAAACCCAGAAACACTACCAAATCGGCGTGGTTGCGGTGAAGTTCTCTGTGTTTACAATTTCTGTGTGTTTAGTACCTGTGAAATCAAATGGCCAAGGCGATTTTAAGTCCATCAGTAGCTAGAAACATCCCAATGCGAGGGAATGTGAAAGCGGCCATTGCTTCTTCTCTCTTTAAATCTGTAAAAGCACTTTTAAGGCCACAAAATAAGGTCTTTTAGGGTTTGCTCTGCCTACTCTTCCTTGTTATTCTACATACAGTGCAGTGAAAGCAAATTTCTGGTGTGCTTTCAAATATGTGGAAGCTAAGGAATCTGGGTCGTTTTGCATTTGTGACGGCTTCTCAGAATTTTGAAAGGATCAGACCCATGGTTTGCAGAGGCCAAGACTTGTTGTAAACAACTCTCATCTGTAAACATGTAATCTAATGTAATATGAATCAGTTTTTTGACAGAGTTTCATATGACGAATCAGAGAAATTTTTAAGTTGCAGTGCATTGTTTGTTCACTTTGTAAATAAATTCATAGGATCTAATGTAATATGACCATCTTAACAAATTTATTAGTGGAGTTTTGTATTGTAGAGCATTCTGTAAGAGGGGTTTTACTATAAGTGTAGTTTACCAATTTATTGGTGGAGTTTGTATTGTAGAGCATTCTGTAGGAGGGGTTTTACTATTAAGAGTAGTGTACCAAAGTGTATTGTGGAGTTGTGAGTACCCAGCATCACAGGACACGCTCTCTTTTAAGAATGGGATTTAAATTTGATAGAATGAAGACCCTGGTGAGACCTAGTTTTCATGTCACTTTGTAGTTCTTGGGCTTTCACAACATATAGTCCACAACTTTCTTTTTATTAAAGACTTACAGATGTTAATGAACTACATTTTTTTTTTCTGCTATGTTTTGGACAGGATCGAATCTAAGACTTCAAGGAGCTGTAAGGGATGCGTTGATAGGTTTTTGTTTTGAAAGCATAAATAAAGATTTAGATATAAAAGGAAGTGTATAAAAGTGACACTGTACAAAACATGCAGTATTGTAAAAGGAAGTCTTGTATATAGTAGCATCCATTTTGGATGGATTAAAGTTAGAGTAGTGTCCTATTGTTTTTTTTGTAGGTCATCCTAAAAAACCTAGAATTGAAGTGCATGGAAAGACAAAAAAAAATGTTGCATGTTTAAATACAATTCTTCTTTGTTTCCTCTTCATGATCAACAAGTATGAACATGTAGAAGAGCAAATGCTATAATTGATAAGCAAAAAAAAAAATCATGAAATGAAATGAAGGGAATAACTTAAATTGTAGTGCTTAAAAAGTGGGTGTACAAGTAACATCACATACCTAGACTTTGTGTGAGATCAATTGTAGGCAAGCTTCTTTCTTTCTAATAATGTTGTATGGATTTGTTTTCATCTTGCAATAGTGATTCAAAGAGAAGGTAGGCTCTATACGAAGGTCAAAACTTGCAAAATTAATTGCTTACTCAAACTTTGTCATTACCAAACAACCACTTGATAACCTTTTCGAAAGTTCACTAGTTTTGTTTAGACATCATCAAAGACATTCTCCCATTACATTTAATAATTTTATCCTTGGATCC
Organism: Chamaecyparis obtusa; assembly: GCA_027943335.1. Lineage (NCBI taxonomy): Eukaryota > Viridiplantae > Streptophyta > Pinopsida > Cupressales > Cupressaceae > Chamaecyparis > Chamaecyparis obtusa. The sequence continues at coordinate 561,902 of BSBK01003814.1, forward strand.
CCTTAGGGAAAAGTAAATCATGGTACGATTCTCTATAATGTTTATCTATCATAGGTATAAAACATAAGTTGATATAAATAAAAGCCTAAGAAGACTAAATAAACACATAATGATTTGGAATGTGGATCATACTTAAAACCTATTAAAATGGCTTTCCAAATTGTCGCAATGCATATATAAGAAGAGTTGCAATAGAGGGTGATACAACTTACTTTTACCATATTTCTAGAATTTTATATAAAAAGATCATTTGCATTAGTTAATATTTTATGTTCTCTTTACCATCTAGTAACTAGGCTTATATTAGAGCTCAATGTTTTACTTAGTAATCACAAAATTGGAACAACCAAAATGTAATAAAAGACTTATGCCATATATAGTGGTCATTTGACATTAGTGCATGGTACCATTAAACTGAAAGAACACTAAAACTATTTGAGTTTCAAACAATATATCATATTGTAAATATCTCAAACTTTTATCTAAGCATGTAGTATTGTGTCTAATGAAATTTATTTTAAATTATTTGAACACTCCACTAGTGATACCATGTTGATTTACTTGAACATCCCTCTAAACAAATTGATTCCTTATTCAATGAATTATAGTGATGAAGGTTACACACATTCTCTCCATTGTACATTTTGTCAATCTTCATTTGGAGATTTGTCACCTAGTCACCTCATTATGCAAACATTTGAGGTTATTTCATCCTTAATTCCATTAATACAACCGCATGTTTTCCACTATTAACTTTGCAGGTGTAAAAGTATTAAAGTGAGAAGACTTTTTGTTTTTCCCTTTATATGGTTGACATTCATAAAATTAAATATTTTTTGAGATTTAGAATATTGAATTATTTTGTGATTTATTTCATTTATCTTGTTTAATATAAATGTAATATTTTTTAAGAGTTAAACTTAATTTGTTATTTACTTTTCTAAAGGAAATGGTCTTTAAATATTTAGTTATATATTTTTGAGTAGTATTGAAATTATATTAGTTCAAAAACTAATAATATCTCAAACCCCACGAGAGATGAACTCAACAATTTTTGAGATCTCAACATTTCCACAAAATCAGAAAAAGTTTATAAAATCAAAAAACTTTTGGAGGAAATTGATCAAATCCATCTACCTTAATTAGCTAAAACATTCACACTCAAGCAAAGTTGAGGCTTGCCAAATCCAAAAGAACAAAAAATATTTCTAAATATACATTCCAATAAAGAAGTTTCTAGTGTACACTTAAATCTTGGTTCATCTTTCAGAGATTCTTAAATTGATTACTCATAAGAAAAAACTATTTTGATGGGAAGGAAAAGAATTGCTAAGATTTGAGTTCTCTTCTAAAACAATGAAATGAAAACATGTATTTCCCTTCGCTCATCAATGTTTTGAGAACTATCTGGAAAAATTTCTTGTTCATCTCTTATACTAATTATACCCTTCATTATAACTTTAACTTTAATTTACTAATAATTTTTCTTCAATCTTATCACAAATCTAGTGCCTCCATTTAAAAATAATGTTTAGAACAAGAGAATAAACAATTTGGATAAGCTGCAAACAATGATCAATTCAACTGGATAATTTTTTTAAGAAGGCTAAATTTACATATCAACAATTGTCAAGGACAAAATTGGCGTATTAAAAAAAATGAACTCTAAAAAGATGGAAAAGAATCTCATATCTTATTTTCAGATGGTTGATTTTTCTTCTTATGTGTTCATTTGAATTCAAATCCTATATCATTGAGTACTATCTAAAATGTTGATATAAAAAGTATCATATAGTTCCATCTAGAAACAAGTGGAATATGAGTATTTACTCCAAGCCTTGTTTGCATTATAGAGAAAAGGGGAATGAAGTCTATAGTAAAATAAATCCTAAGCCCATTACAAATCCTCCGCAAGTTCATAATATAATGTTGTAGCTATGTAACATTGTTAGAAATTTAATAAACCAACATGAAACATTTGAAGTAGCTAATTATGTAGGGAATGGTGGCTCATCCTTGACGCTCCAAACTCATTTGGTAGTAGACTTGAATGATGAATTAAGAAAACTTCAATTCTTCATTGTTGATATCTCCCTAATATGGAACCACCTACATGGATTTCTCTTCACTGCAACAATCCTCACCTTCAATTTCAACCTATCGCACATTTTCCACGTTGTAGATGTTTGAATACAAATCAAATATGTAAGTCCCTCCTGCAAGGACATTATCACAAAGCATATAAATACCACAAACCATATTCTCTTGGCTACATTTTTGGCCTCCTAGCAAGGGTTTGTTTCCATGGTGGATGCTTTGAAGAAAAGCCTCTCAGAAGCTCTACCCTATTTCCACCCTCTTGTTGAGAGAATATGAATGAAACATGGGATTCTTATGGTTGACTATAATGATGTGGGAGTGGATTTCATTCAAGCTTCCTAGAATGATGTGGTTGTTGGGAATCTAGGAGGGCCAAATTCCACTCCTTTGATGGAGGACAGTATTCCTTTCAATGATACCATTTATCTAGATGGGTTTTCCCTTCCAATGGAAAATTTTTAGGTGATAAACTATCTAATCATTAAGTACAACCAGAACATTTTGATCTTTGAGGAAGAGTTGATTTAGTTCAACTCTAGCCAAAGAAGATTTTTTTCCATGGAATAGGAAACAGGAGGCTAAACAAGTTAACATTAGTAGTAATATTTCAACTACTGAATCCTTCATCTATAAAAGAGGAGATGGTCAACTTAACAAGTAAATATTGATAGCAAAAGAAGATTCTTCTAGCCAGAGAAGAGGGAAACTAGCAAAATAAGTAAAAATGAATAATAACAACAACAAATTATTTCAACCATGGAAGAGGATAATCGAAATAGAATAAGTAAACATAAATGGGTAACACATCAACTAGGGGACTTGCACGTTTAGAAACTTTGCTACAAGAGCCCTTCCAAACTGACACTAAATTAGGGAGCTCTATTTTTCAAAGGAAATGAAAACATTAAAGAAGAGTACAGACCAAAAATTGAAAAGCCTACCTATAGAGAATAGGTGCCTAATTATGGATTGTCAAGGTCTTTCATGACACTAACATATCTAATAAACCATCTACCTCTTTCTCATCTCAATTCATAGTTATCCATGAACATTAATAAAAACACCTACATGAAGTTGGGCACATTGGGCTTGATAGAAGCTTTGAGCATTTGGATGCAAAATAGGTTGTACACAAAACATTGTTCTAAAATGGCCAAAACCTTGGATGCCAAGTTGCTTATATTTTTCTTAAGAGAAATGACCACTTCCTCAATCAAATAAGTACTTGAAGACACCCCCATGACATCCTAATCATCTTCTCTCTACACAATGTTATTTTTGGCTTGATCATTTTGTCCTAGATGGGCTCTAATCAGATGCACAAGCTCCATCTTATCCCTGCCTCCATCTACCACCTTGTTGGACAACAACATACTCGAACCCCCAACCTGAAACAAAAAAAAATGGACATCATCATGTACTTTTCATTACCCTCATAATGATTCATGGTCAAATTCTCAGTGCTCACAAGAACACCATGGGAATTTCTATGTCCTTTAAGAAAATCCCTAGCCAAACTCAAGACAATAACCCCAGTGCTACACCCTATTCAAGAGACATTATAAGTGTTGGAAAAATGTTTAGCACTCCCCTCAGGATTTGTGACATGGCTTAACCACCTCATGTATCTTCTATAAGTCTAGTGGTTGTATCGGGCATTAACAGATCAATATTTTGGTGCAACGACAATCACTACTTGTAACAAGTGGTATAAGAGCTTGGTCACAAGTTTGAATCCCCTCAGGTGACACTGAGGGGGAGATTGTTGGACAAATGTTCAATGCTCCCCTTAGGATTCGTGACATGGCTTAACCATCTCTTGTGTCTTCTATAAGTCTAGTGGTTGTATCAGGCATTAACAGGTCAATCTTTTGGTGCAATGAAAACCACTACTTGTAACAATAAGTTCTCACATCTTCCCGCATATTGTAATGGTTCAAAACCCAAGCATAAATCCAAGGAGCAGAGGTGAAACAATAGACATTAACAATCAGTATATCAACCTCATAGGGTCAAATCTTACTGTTATCAAAAAAATTGTCGAGAGTCACCACAAATGCATCTTGCATCTCAAGCTATCCTTCGCTCATACTATACACCACATTTTCTTGGAAAATGGAATTAGGTGCATAGGTTTGTTGTCCTAAGATGGATTTTATATGAACATTTACCTGAAATCCCAATGATTTAGGTGGAGGGTTTCTCTTACAAATAACATATTTACAAGATTCTTTGTTGAGAATTATTTCATCTCCAGAGACTTTTAGCAAGCGTATTCTACTAGATAATAACAATTTCTCATCAATCTTCTCAATAACAGAGAAGTTATAGAATACATTGAAAGAACACACAATGTTGTAGAAAGAGATGTAAGATGAAAACCCAACAATAGTCCTTCCTCCATCTTGCTCAATCTCTTCTAGGTTTTTCCAAATATCGGTTCTTGTGCCCATGGCTGACTGTTAATGACCACCATACTGTCATATTTGTATACAAGATTTCATAAGAGTTCTATAATATTTTCCCCATTATGAGAAGAGATGAGAGATGTGAGAGGCTAAAAGTCACTTGGTACACCCATGTGTACACTGGATTGAGAGTAGCCATTTGAACAGGACATGGGGTATGATTAAATGAACAAAAGCATGGGAGACTCTAGTGTGAGAATGATGAAAACAAACTGCACACGGAATGGTCGATCACCAAAACTACTTGAGAAACCATTTTTAGGCATGAGATAGCGTGAGAAAATTTTGGGCCTCGGGGTGGTTGTACGTAAGCTTCCCCGCAGGGAAAACCCGTCGGCTTAAAAATACTTAAACACAATAGTTAATTTGGACTCTAAAAAAATATGATATATAAATAGTAAAAATAATTATATCATTTTAAACAAGCTCTATAAAGTTATATTTGATAGTAAGACTAAATAATTTTTAACATTGATTTCAAATAAAATAAATTTTTTTATATTTCTAAGCCATTATTTATCTATAGATATTTATTTTAAAAATTATATAATTATATTAAGAATATATTTTACACCTCTTAAAATAATTTATACCTTTTAAAATAATATAACTAAAACAACCAACTAAAACACATCTCTTACCAAGGGGGACACTTAGTTATTTTTTATCAAACTCTTCACATATACTATATGACAACATGACATACACTTAGTACGATTTGACTTCGCACGACACTTTTACAAAGTACTTACGAAAGAGTTGGCATGGAGGTATGGTTGAATGGGCATCCAACCATATCGAATGATATGGCTAGATAGTCATTGCCTACCATATCTACACATGTTCCCACATAGTCCCCTCATTCATTAGCCTATGATCCCATATATTCAATTCCCAATCCTAAGATCTAACTTTCCCTCTCTTGAATCATTTTCACATGTTGGGACAATCCCATACAATTTGGATTTAGACCCCAAATTCAAAAAATTTAAATCTATTAAAGTATACTCTTATCCTTTCATGAACCATTATGAGCTGACTTGGTATTTGTGTAATGACATTATATCTTTGTACTTAAATATATTCATTAAGTGTTAATTGTTGATTTGATCATACTAAGCAATCTTCAAATAGTCATTTACATTTACAAAGAGCATTCTTTGGAATATTTTGTTTGGAATGCTAAATGCTTGTATCATTATCAACATATATATCACTAGCATGCTTGATTATTATTTCTTATAAAAGTTTACAACTATAATATCAATCCAATCAAGGGGGACACCCTAGGAATCTAGTGACTCCCTTAAGGTATTTCTAAATAATGCTAGTCTTTTATCATTACTAAAGAGTAGAACTCAAACTGAACCAAATCATTTAAGTGCACAATAAGCCAAATCAAATCTATACAATAATACCAAACTTGTGCCATGAAAAATTGATCCACTCAAATCAAACCAATTTTTATAAGTGCACAATAAGTCAAATCAAGTTTATAGGGAAATATCAAACTTGTGTCACACAAAATAGATCTAAAGCCACACAATTTGCACAAAGTAGCAAGAATATCTATATTTGTATTAGATGATTAAATACTTTGTAAAATCAAGATTAATTCTTCATTATGGTTTGAAGAGATAACTAATTAATCCCATTGCATTTAACTTCCTAAATTATCATTCCAAATCTATTACCTCTAGGTTGATTTCTATTTAGCAAATTTAGTTAAATGACCTTAGTGATCCTTAGGGAAAGTCTACTTTCCTTTACATCTCTAGTGAATGTGTCCAATATTACAACTCCTTAAGGTTCATACCTTCATTGCTTTTTAGGGGTTTGGATCTATAACTTTTTTAAGACTATATTATTTTTCTGTATTTACTAAGGTTTGGTGTTCTTAATCATTTTTCTTTCATTGTTATATTTTATGCCCAAGGTTTGTGCTTTATTATGTCCTTAATTTTTTCATATCCTACATGACCTTTGATAATTCATTAGGGTTTCACTTTTTGCCTCTAAAATGCCATTGATTTTTCTAAATTTTCAAATTCAAAAGAAATTTATAGTGCCTTATCTATCCATCCTTCCTTGTCTTAGTGCAATAATTATTACATAAGTTGTACTTATGATTCTTATCTTCCATTGAGGAGGAGTGATTTCTTAAATCCTATTCTAGTATATTTTAACAATGTAGAAACCCATATTAAGAACCACTTTGATGGTCCATAAGTATGAACATGTAGCCCATTTGTTAAACAAACTTTATCACTTATCAAGCAAGCCTAATTTGATGCATTTACTTAAGACAGATCTCCTCATTAAATAGTAAGTCTCTTTTATAAAATATTGGAAGTAAGTTCTTATGGAACACATATTTTACATGATCTTGGATCCTTATTGACTTGTTCTTTAATGTTATGAATTCATCCAACCATCTCCTTTTGGTGCTATCCCTAACTTCACCAATCCTATGAACATAATTATTACTTCTAGTGTAGCCTTCACTATTAGTATCTCTCTTACATTTATCATGAGCTTTGTCCCTTGATATAAATTACCCCATAACTATACCTATTTAACTATTTCTTCCTCCACTGCATCCAATTCCTTTGACTTCCATTCATTTCTCATCCTTCCATCCAAATAGTCATTATGGCCAAAGCATTTATTAATACATCCCATAGTATCCCTTATTAGAAACCATAGGTCATTTTATCATACCATCCATCTTATGTCCAACCCTTTTGATAATGTCATCCATTCATCCACAAACACGTCTTCAACTCTTAATTCATGATTATACTAAACTTCTCTTATTGTTTCATATATGCCCAACACTAAGCTTCTTTCTACCTCTAATTGTTATAAATTATTATGAGAATTGGCTAATCATAAGGAGACCAATAACAATAACGATGATTCCACCACTTGAATGGGCACTACATAGACCCATTATTAGTTCCTACCATAGGAACTATAGTGAAGGACTCATACATTAACAAATGATTAAACTATATTTAGACAACCAATCAAACATACTAATTTTCTCGTTTGATTTTATTTTCTTATATGTACTCTGACAACTTGCTTGAATTTTAATTAACTATAATAAAAAATTAATAATCTCTAATTTCTATTGGCTTGTTAGTTCTTACTTAAGTTTGCAATTCCCCACATAGACTTCACGACGAGAGAATGCATGATTATTAAAGTAGAATGGTAGATATTAGAACCCCACTTATTGGGCAAGGTCTTCACTCTATGTTGTAGATTGTCTACATAATCTACACTAAGGTGAATTAAGTTTTTAATTGATTACTAGTGAAAGGTGTCCCAAATAATTTTAGTGGAGAAGTCCTATTTTTATTCATACCAAAATATTTCATTTATAACAATAAACACAGTTAAAAATGATTAAATTAAAAATTAAGTTTTTTTAAGAGGAAGTTATTTAGAGACGCTCATCATGATGACATGACATAGATTTTAAAACATCTATGTTATGCACGCCGCTTTCCACCTTTTTCTATTATTACTTGTCTTGTCCCATTAGTCTCTAGTTCCCATCAACCTAAACATTAGCAATACATCAATTTTATAAATGCCATCAAGTTTTTATAAATGTTATAAACATTTTAAAGACACGATGCAATTTTCAAACCATTCCAACAACAATATCAATCCCAATAATTGTTGTCAAAAATAGTATGGTTACTCTTTCAATTTTTTTCCCTAAAAGCTAAAAAAAAATGACTTCATTTTACTTCTATAATCTTTTATTTTTTAATATTTTATTATTATTATTATTATTTCTATTTTTGTTAAAGATTAATTATAAAGTTAATGTATGTATAATAATAATTTTTTTATCTTAAATAATATATATAAATAAATAATTATGATGATTATAAATTGAAATTTGTTTAAACTATTTAAATTAATATATAATATTTTTAGTTCTAATTTTAATTCTGTTTTGTAGTTGACAAAAGTTAATTTTGAGTAAAATTTAAATTTTTGAAAATACAAAAGAATAAAAATATATTTTTTATATGTAGTTATTATACATTTGTTTCTCATTACATTGCTATTATCATGGTGATTTTCATTTCTTATTTTTGATAACATAAATGTGTTGGTAGTGGCTGTTGTATGTCGTGTTTTCTGATTTTTGAAATTTGATCAATAGTACATTTTGAAGGAGCTTAACCTCATCCCTCACTATTTACTTAAAGAGTCTTATAATGAAAAATTGACAATCATTCACCCAACTGAGATGGTAAATAGTATATCTAAGCAAATCATACTTAGTAATATTATAATATATTTGTAAATATCCCAAATAACTTATAGGCAGCTCCGCTGCCAGAAACATGTTCAATATGGTAATAGTGGGTGTGATGAAGGGTGCTCCTCTTAATACCACAAACACATAACAAAAACAGAGAAACAACAACAACAATATGCAAGAACAAAAAATTGGCTTCTTATTATCTCCACAAATGTGGAATTGCAAACTTTCAAAATTACAATATGCAAAGCCACATGGGCATTCCTTTACAATATTCTGTAGGACAAAGCCTCAAATCAATACCCAGATCTACTACCCAGAACTGCCTTAGACAACACTACGAGCCTTCTTTATATAGACATTTTCCACCGCTCGAGAAGGTTCCAAAAATTTAGCCCTAAGGGTCGACCAAACTTAGAATTATTTTATTTTTCAATTTATTACATCAAAGTCGGCTCAAAATAACTTTTGAAACCCAAACAGAAATTTTGAAGGAAAATTATTTTCTACCATTTCAGGTGGCCCGACTTCTGGAGACCATAAGTCATCACCAGATGACCCGATTGACTATTATATCCCCATTTCGAAAACTCCACGAAGCGCTCTATAGGCTCGACCCATGCAAGCACTCATCACCCAAATTTTCGACCTCATCTGGGGCCTCTAAAGCCTTCAAAACTGAGTTCAAAGTTTTTGTACTCTGCTGCCAATACCAAAAATCTTCAATATCTTCAAAACTAGATCTGATCTAACCATGAAACTTTGCTGACAGGCTAATATGACTGAGATGAACCTTCACATGTAAAATTAGAACATTCCGAGATCGTAACACCAACTTACTAAAAATAGCAAGTTTCCAAAAATAGCATCTCTGCACAACATAACCCTTATTAAATACAAAAACAGAAATATTTTTTGGTGATGCAAGATTGCTCTTACATCCAGGATGCCCCTGCATCAGGATGTACATCACTTCTATTTTTTTAAACTTAAATTTTTTGTCCTGCAGAGTACACTTTATTCCATTGGTCCCCAAATCGTTTCTTTAAATGTAGCCTTGCGCAAATCCAGAAAAACATCCAAATCAGTGTGGTTGTAGGGTAGCTTTGTGTTTTTACAACTCGTGTCTGTGTAATACCTGTGAAATCAAATGGGTAAGGCAGTTGCAAGTCCAGCAATAGGGAGAAACATCCCAAAGCGAGGGCATGTGAAAGCAACCATTGCCTTTTCTCTGTTTAAATCTGTAAAAGCACTTTTAAGGCCACAAAATAAGGTCTTTTAGAGGTTGCTCTGCCTCCCCTTCCCCCCATTTCATCTCATGTTCTTCAACAGTGGATTTTAGGAAGGTTGTGGGTGTGCTTCGAAATATGTGGAAGCTAAGGAATCTGGATCATTTTGCATTTGGGAGAAGTTCCCAGAATTTCAAAAAGATCAAACCTATAGTTTGGAGAGGGCAAGACTAGGGTTATATCCAAAGACGCCTCACAACTTAATTATGGTTCTGCAGCTATCTTTGCATTATCAAAATTGTTGGAAATTCTTCCCATCTGTGAAGATGCAATCTAATGTAATATGAATCATTTTTTCTATATAATTTCAGACGACAAATCTGACCAATTTTTTAATTGAAAGTGCTTTGTCTGTTCTCTTGTAAATGAAGTCATGGAATCTAATGTATCGTGCCCAACTTAACAAATTCATTGAGCATTCTGTAGGAGGGATTTTACTTACAGTTGTGTCATGGATCAAACTTATACTAGGAATGTATTGTAGAGTAAGCACCCACATCAAAAGGCATTTAATTTTGATATGACAAATGCCCTACTCGTACCTCCATTTTAAGCTCAAACAAAGTTCACATTGCATTTTGTATTAATTACCCTTCACAACACATAAACCTCATTTTATGTAAAAGAAATACAGATTGAAACGAACTTCTATTTTGTGCTTTTTCTAAACCTTTTAAGCCATGTATTGGACAGGATAAAAACCTAACAATTCCCAAGAGCACTTCAGGGCCTCTACAACTGAGCTACCCTCAACTGAACCTCGCACTCCAGATCTGATGGTATATACATTGATTATCGATGCAGGCCCTTACATTATCTTCGACTCACTCTTCCTGTAATATCACTAGCACTTGCATCAAAATGAGATGCAAGGGTTAGCCGATAGGAAGTCATAAAACAGAAAGGTTTCTACGTACACTAGGAAAAACTTTTTATAGGTAAACTTTTAATTATTCTAATTATTTAAGGTGAGACTTTATATCTCAGTAATTTAAACCAATATCTTGCTCGTTTTTCTTGCTCTTATATTTTAAAAAGGAATATAAGTTGATCACAATAATTTCTTCAAGAAGAAATAGGAGCACAATATTTTATTTTTTCAAAAGTATAATGCACCTTATTTATGTATTTTTTTAAAAATTAAAATATATAATTTTGTTTAGGAATAAAGAGAGTCATCTATTATGTGAAAACACATTTCTAAATTAATATTATTATTGAAAAAATATTAATTATATAACACGCAATAAAAACAAATATTGTATATATGTATGTACTTATATATTTTATATAATTATTTAATAACATAATCAAAATAATTAAAAATCTACATAATATTTTATTTATAGAATTAGCCATCTTTCTAAATAATTGTGTTGTTTAAAATAGGATTTTTAAAACTAATATTGCAACAATATAATGCAAAAAAAAAATGATTTATTAAAAAACTACTTGTATTCAAGTTTGAGAACTTGTATCTTAGGACCAGGCTTGGAATTTGATGGCCGTATTGGCCGTTTTTGTACTTTTGAACCTTATATGATAGGTTAAAAAATTATTAGACCGTATGAGTTGACAGACTAAATATTTAAAAAACCGTAAATATGACACTTAAATTTATTAATAAACTGTCAAAATTTGTTATAGGCAATTTAGTATTTTATATATATATATATATATATATATATATATATATATATATATATATATATATATATATATATATATATATATATATATATATATATATATATTTTGATTATTATATATTCATATTAATTTGGAATGTTTCTAAAATAGAATATGTGATTTAAAAACTTATTTTATGTTTTTATATTATTTATTATATATTTATATTAATTTAGAATTCTTTTAAAATAAAATATATGAATTTAGAAACTTGTTTAATCTATTTGAGATTTTTGCACTTATAATTATTTTTTAACTTTATATACTTTTTATCACAAATAGTAGTTTCTATTTGTATAATATTATTGATTTAAAATCTTTCCCAAATAAAATACATAGATTTATTTTCTAATTTTATGTTTTGTATATATATGTATTATGTTTAATATATGTATTACTAATTATTTAAATTCAAAATAATTTATTAAATTATTTCTATATTAAAATTTTGACAATCAATATTTTTCTTAAAACGTAAAATGAAAGGCATTAAAATGATCAAACTGTCATTAAAAAATCATATGACAGGTAGGGGTGATCGTCAAATTCCCTTAGCACAAATAAATAATTGTTTTGGTTGAGAAAATTTTAATGCAAGTTGGGAAAAATATTACAATTAACAAAGACATTAGTTTGGTAAAGAAAATTGTAACAAATAAGATATGAGAAAATATAGAAATTCTTCAAGAATCTAAACTGGTTAGTGCATAAGTGTAGATATGTAAAATTGGACAAGTGCTTTTAAATTGCAAAAATCAATTAAAATGGCTCAGAATCATTAAAATGCATTAAAATGGACATAATTAAATAAAAAGGGACAAAATCAATTAAAGAAAAGGAAAAATCAAATGATGAAGTTAAATAATTAAGTCAAAAGCTTAAAGGGGTGAAAAAAACTATATAATTGATTTTAATCAATTAATTGTATAGTTGTTTAATCAAAAATCAAAAATCAAAATGAACCTATTACCCTTGCATGGCTAAATTTAATTAATTAATTGAATTTAATAATTCATAATTTCTTTCAACAAAGTGATCAACCAATGAAAATTGATGACAAAATAAACATAAATCACTCAAAATATTTAAAGTGTCCAAAGCTTTGAGACCATTTAAAGGATTGTCCCCTCATTGTCCCCCATTTATGAACAATGCAAAGTATTTGAATCAACCATGGGATAATCATGATTACTTCACTCCACCCCCTACCCTTGGGAAATTACTATAAATAAGAGATATTTTGGAGAGCATTTCTATCTTGAAATTTCATTTGCAAAGCATTGTTACTATAGGCAATTGAGATCATTCTAAGAGCAATTTAAGAGCATTTAGAGCAATTATCATTGTAGTTTGTGAATTTGAGCTAGATTAAGCATTGAATGAGCATTGTAGAAGCATAGTAGAAGCATAATTTCTCATTTTAGAGGTGTCACTAGTGAGGATTTGAGCTGAGAGCTTCACTTACCACTTCTTTCTAGAGAACCATGAGATGTTATAGGTTATAGTTTCAATTCCAATTAGATTTGCATTGTATTTACTTTCAATTGTTGCTATTAGATCTTAATTTCATGAAGGTGATATTCATCATCACACAAATGGCACCCACCGTGGGGCTCTAAGCCTCATTTCATCATTTTCACCATAATTTGCATGCGTGTATCTTCTATTTTTCGTGAATATCTTGCAGGAAACTGGTGAAGTCATGCTTACGGGAGATCTGTTCACTCCTGCAGTCATTTTACTGCTACCTACAATCTCTGTACTGACGCTTGCTATCTGGAGATTTATGCCTGGCACAAGACTTTGCTCCGGAATTACTTCCTTCATAGTCACTTGTTGATCATATGCTCACGCCTACAGAAAGTGACTTATTCAGCCTTTGGATCTTAAAGTCACGCCTGTGACTCAGGGAGTATCATGTTTTTAACTTTTGTTATCACTTTAGTGAAAGCTTTGCTCCGCACTTTAAAATAACAGTCATGCATAAAATCTTTTTAATTTCGCTTCACATTATTAAAGTGTTTCTTTACAATAATCATTTTTTGCAATTTAAAGTTTTGTTCATGCTTAGGAATAAACTGTATATGCTTTTGTAATTTTTAGTATCGTCTGTGGCACTGCAGAGTGTCGCTTGCTATCTATAAAATTACGCATGAAAATAGTTTATTCCTGCCTATTAGCTGGATGATGTCGCTTGGTACTTATTGTCTATATTCATGGTTTAATTGATTGAATCACTCATCTAATGTTCTATTTTTGGTGATTTAATAGTAAATGAACAGGCATCCGAAAGTCCAGAAGCTAGAAACCAGATTCAATCAAAAAGGGAAGGCACTAGCTAAAAAGATCAAAAGGGAAAACAAAGCACATATCAAAGCCATTCTTGAGTCAACACAAGAGGAAGACAATTAGGTATATCAGAAATGCCTTATTGTGACTGAAGCATATAAAAAGAAATTTGTCTCTTTAAATTGGATCTTTAGTCCTTAATTCAAATTTTTGTTTGAAAGATTTGCAATTAGAGTGCTTAAAATTCATTACATCAAGCTTTGCTTTGTCAATTTGATTTTGGTTTCCCCTCACTTTGATTGTTAGTGTTGACTAACTTGTTGGAGTACAAGCACATTTGGTGGAGGATATTGCCAAGGTGAGTGAAAAATAATGATGAAACCTTTCAAAAATGCCCCTAGCTTAGGCTAGCTACAAGGAAAGGTATTCTCCTATTCAAGCTTGCACTTGATTAGATTGCAACATTTCTTTGAAACATAGCTTAATTAAAACAAGGAATTTGACCAAACACTTCCATTTCTAAGAATCTATTTGTTACAAGATTGAAAAAAAACTTTATTGCTTGAGTGTTTGAGGAACTAAAGGGAAAGTTAGGGATGTGCTCTTCACCTTTTAGGTGAACCAAATTCCCAAAAACTTAACCTTAATTCCATTTTCTTGCTTTCAATGAACATGCTAGTTAAAATAGAGATTTAGTGGGCTCGCCTCCTGAGTTTGCCTTAACAAGGCCGGTGAGAGGGACAACCCAAACTAGGACACGCTCGCTTTTTGCCGTGGGGATCCAACCCACTATAAAATAAAATGCATGTATTCTTAATGGGGTGCATGACAAAAGGATCTTAAATTTTTTGAATTTCCTCTAGTAGTCCTAACGGATTTGTGCAAAATCGTACTTCGGTGCATGTAGGAAACCCCTTAACATACTTGGGGGATGAAGATTTAAGACCCATGTTGAACGGAATCCTTGATAAAACCTGGATAAAATAGCAAAGCCACCTTGTAGAGCCATGCTTACAAGCCAAAATTGACTTTAGGTAGGTTGTTTGGAATTCCTTCTTGTGATATACTTGTGAAAACATTGGAAAATATACACATTAGAGTGTTTTTAGGGACATGATGACAAAGTGATGTGTGTGTTGTGATTATTTTTTATTTTTCAAACAAAGAAATTTCCAAAGACCGATCTTAAACGTTTAAAAAAGTCCAAAATCTTACATCCTAATCAGAGAAGTGTCGCTTATGCACAAAACAAACTCGCCTATCAGAGGTTCATTCATGCCTGTGACTTGTTTAAAAATGCGTAGACATAGTAAAGTCACGCTTAGAAACTTTTGAAACACGCCTGGTAAAACTGGAAACAGGCTTATTATTAGCAAAGTGCCGCTTGTACACCTGCAATGTGTCGCCTAACGATAAACCATTTCACATGTACTGCATTTTTAGTCACGCCTACACTTAGGCTAGTGATGCCCAAAAATCTAAAAGGGCAAATAGAGAGTATTTACAAGAGAGGTCAGAAATTTTTTATCACATAGTTGAGTACCCTTTTCTGTGTTCTTACTGCTCCAACTTTTAGTTCGGTCAAAAATCTTATTTCTACAACATTATTGCAAATCATACAAAATATTAGACCCCGAGTGGTATCGACTCTTATTCTCCAAGGTTCATGCCTACTTTTACTAGATCTTATTATATCAAGCAAACCTTGCAAGCAGATGGGACCTATTTGAGGCAAGAACTCCCTTACCCAGGAGATGAGTTTACCACTCCTAGAATATCCCAAAAATCACCTGAACAAGAGAAGGAGGACAACATGATGTACCATGGTAGTTTGGGTGGCAAGGACAATAGTGGCATCGATCCCAATAACCAAGGTGATGCCAATAATGGGGGCATTGACATAAATAACCAAGGCAATACCAATAATGGAGGGGCAGATCAAAATACTCAAGGGATTGACAACACTCACAACAAAACTAACACCGAAGCAATGACGGAAGATGCCATAGATGAATAGGTTAGTGAGGCTATCCAATGTCCTTATTTATGAAAGCTCATGGAAAAGGCAATGGATAGGGATATAGAAAATTACTTTATGGACTTAGCATAGAAAGGCCTCAAACTTCCCCGTGACTATGATGTTAACTGACTCAAACCACCAGAAGTTGAGGAGAGTACCTTAAACATCATGAACAAGCAATTCAAGATGTTTCAAATACAATTGGATACCATTAAGCAAAGCGAGGCTCCCAAGCCTTTCTCCATAGAAGCATTGTGTCTATTCCCGTTTGATAAAAGCTTGGTCATGGTGCCATTCCCAATCAATGTGGTGTTTCCCAAGTATGAAAAGTATGAAGGAACGTCGGATCCCCAAGACCACTTATGTGAGTTTTGTGCATTGAGCTTAGAGTTCATGCATGATACAACATATTTAATGAGACTATTTCCCCAAAGCTTAGGAGGCATGGCTATGGAGTGGTTTTCTAAGTTACCCTCTGACATTAAGACCTTCGAAGAGCTAGCTTCGAAATTCATGGCCCATTACTCATATAACATCAAGCATGAGGTCACGATGATAACATTATGTAACACTAAACAAAAGGATGGAGAGGCATTCCTCACTTTTCTACAAAGATGGAGGATAGTTTTTGCAAGATATCCTAGGAGCGTGCTTGAAAAAGAGAAGACAGATATCTTCATAAACAGTTTAAGCAATGAGTTGAACTACTGATTATGAATGCAATGTCCCAAGACCTTCCAGGATCTAATTGAAAATGTAGTAACAATGAAGGACGTGTTGGTCAAAAGTGGAGAACTAAAATTGTATAAAGATAATAAGAACAACTCCAACAACAATAACTCCAATAATGGCAAAAATCAGAAGAATAATTGGTTCAATAGTAATAGTCGGTATAAGAACAACAATAAGGGAATCATTAATGATGGGGTGGTGGATTCTAGTAACTTGAAGGTGGTCCCATTTTCTCTTACAAGGACACCTAATTAGGTGAATAATGCCAATTATACTTCCAATGCACCTTCCAACAACAACAATGCTAATAATGGGAACCAAGGAAATAATGCAAGGAATAATAAATTTGATAAATATTTGGTGCCCACTCCTCAAATGAACTTCACACCCTTGGGTGAACCTCTCGAAAAGGCATTAAAGAATCTCATGACTAATAATGTCATTACTTTACCTAGCATTCAGCCTTATGAGCCAAATAACAAGCCTAGTTGGTGGAGTGCCAATAGCCATTATGAGTATCATAGAATTCAAGGGCACACAACAAATGAATGCTTACAACTAAAGAATGTAGTACAAGATTTAATCAATGGTGGCACGATCACCATTGATAGACCTCAAAATAATGAAGATGACACAACATTCAAACAACCCTTCTACAAACATGACAAAGGGGAGTCATCTAATGGTAAGAAACAAAGCACCAATAACATTAACTTTGCACCACCTTATGATAACATTGTGAATGCCATAATAATCAAGGAACAACCCCAAAAAGAGACATCAAATGTCATTACAAGAGGGAAAACTTCTAGAATGACCCTATAAGGGGTTGCTCCTAAAGTTATCAGCACTCCACAGTCCAACATTATGTTCAAGCAACCTTCTACAACAACAAAACCTTATAGCTTGGTTGATCAATTACAAAGAACTCCAGTGCAAATCTCTATCTTGGAGCTATTGAAGTTATCCCCTAACCATAAGGAAATTTTAGAAAAATCTCTAGTAGAGACGAATGTTCCTACTAACTTAGAAGAGGGGAAGTTTCAAAACATGGTAGGTTATCTTGTGGCACCTCATTGCCTCTCATTTTCTGACCAAGATGACATGTCTATAACCCATCCTCAAAATCTACCATTGCATATAAAGGTCTTAATAGAAAGGCATAGAGTCAAAAGAGACCTCATTAATGGAGGAGTTGGCCTTAACATTTGTACATTAAGTCTTGTTAAATCCTTAGGGTTGTTTGAGTCTTGCATTGAACCTACAAAAAAAATCACCATCAAGGCTTATGATGAAGCTGAAAGGGCCTCTAAAGGCATGATTGTATTGCCCATACAAGTGGGACCAGTCAAGAAGGACACAAATTGCCAAGTATTGGACATGAAGTTAACTTATAATATTTTGTTGGGGAGACCATGGATCCACGAGATGCAAGCAGTCCCATCCACGTACCACCAATGCATCAAATTCATGTACATGGGTGAAGAAATCATGGTTGGAGGGGATTCAAGCCCATTCCAATATTGTAATGCACTCAAACCCATTCATGAGCTATTCATTCCATATAACCAGGAAGGAATCATTCAAAGAGCCACCATTGAAGATACCAAAATGGATGATCCTATCATAACATTAAGTGCTACTCAAAATCCCCATCAAGCTAGCTCAACGACATCAACTAAGGGAAAGGAAAAGATGAGCTACGAGGGTCCAATTACTAATGAGGGTTCATATCAAACCCCCAAATCAGAGATAGTACTCTACAAATCTACTAGAGAAGAGAAAGATGAAGCTAAAAAGAAAAACTACAAGAAAATGGATGAGATGATGGAGGCATTTGATAAACAATGCAAAATTAGTTCAAAAGGAGTAGGGGAATACTCCGTTTCCCTATTCGACATGCCCACATCTCCAAGGACACATGGAAAACCATCAAAAGAACACTTACCTCATAAATACAACTCTTACTTCGTAAGAGAAAGTGATAATGTAGCATTCGACAAAGAGGAGAATGAAGTCCTTCAATGGCTTTACCATGATGAAGAAGATACCTCAAACACTCCCATGGAAAGCATTCGGCATGTTAATATAAAAATCGAGCAATATGGGAAAGGGTTTGAGATAATGCAGAAGATGGGATACAAGGGAAGAGGATCCTTAGGCCAAAGAAATAGAGGCTTACTAGAACCCATTGAACCTACTTGGAGGGAAAAAGAAGAAAGATCCGGAGTAGGTTACCAATACAAAGGTGAAAGCTCCAACCCAATGCAAGACTTCTATCCTCAAGTAAATGCCTTAGAATCTGATGGAGATAGTGATGACTCTCGAGATTATGAGTGGGAAACCCTATCTGATGAATCATGTCAAGACAAGGAAGTAATCACAATACACACCTATGCAAAAATCCCAAGGCAAGAAACTCAAGTTAATGAAGAGCCTAATATACAAGGTCTTAACATAGGACAAGCATACACAAGTCCACCATGGATAGATACATGTTGGATGCCTTCAGAGTAGGGAGATTCAAATGTTAGTTTTAATCTGCTCATGGATTTTCCCACATTATTTCCCATAGAAGTCGATGAGGACTCAAGTGAAGGGGATTTCGACCCTTCTTCCATGGACCATATTGAGGAAGCACACATCATAGATATAAACAATACAATGTACAAACCCTCAAATGAAGTCATGTCCATAAACCCGCTTGATGAAAACTTGTCCAATGAAATGTTATCCTTAATAAATCTCCGTCTTATTGATTGGGACCAAACCGAGCCAAATGACTTGCTCTACTTCCTGAATGACCAAGCAAAAAACCAATACCTTAATGTGGTTGAGCCCTCTTTCACTAATGAACTCAAACTAAACATGATAGAAGTAGTGGGGGTTCAATCTCTTAGTCAAAAGAAAAAAATAAAAATAAAAAAGAAAAAGAAAAGTTCTAGTGCTAAAAACCATTATGTGGCAACATTAGAACCAAAAAAAGTAAAGATAAAAGACGTTTCCTTTGGTGAAAACCCAATTGTGGCATCAAAGGAAGAGAGATTGGATACCCTACTAGAACATGAGGAAGAAAGGATGCCTATACTCATAGAGCTGATGGAAAAGGTTAACATTGGTATGGAAGTGGATCCAAAATTTATACACTTGGCAACATCACTCACACCTCTAGAAAGAGAGGACTTCATCAAATTTTTCCAAGAGCAACAAGTAAAATTTGCATGGTCATATGCCAACATGCCTAGTTTAGATCCTAACTTTATAATGCATCATCTGAATGTTAGACCAGGGGTTAAGCCCATTAAGCAAAAGTTGAGAAAGATGCACCCACACATAGCTCTTTTGGTCAAGGCAAAATTAGAAAAATTGTTGAAAGTAGGATTCATAAGGGCAATAGCTTATGCTGAATGGATATCTAACATTGTACCAGTCACAAAACATGACAAATCAATTTGAGTATGTACGGATTTTTGAGATCTAAATCTTTCTTGTCCTAAGGATGATTTTTCACTTTTGAGCATTGATGTAATAGTTGACTTGACAACGGGTCATTCCATGTACTCCCTAATGGATGGTTTCAGTGAGTATAATCAAATCAAAATTGCACCTGAAGACTAGGAGAAGACTGCCTTTACTTGCCCTTGGGGCACCTTTTGTTGGAATGTCATGCCCTTCAGCCTTAAGAATGGCAGAGCCACATATCAAAGAGCCATGACAACTATCTTCGACAACATGATGCATACATTCTTAGAAGACTATGTGGACGATATATTGGAAAAATCCCACAAAAGAGAAGAACACCTCCAAATTTTGAAAAGAATATTTATTAGGTTGGAGCAATTCAAGGTCAGATTAAACCCAAAGAAATGTGCCTTTGGGGTCTAATCTAGCAAGTTATTAGGCTATATAGTTTCCGCCAAAGGAATTGAAGTGGACCCAGAAAAAGTACAAGCCATAATGGATATGGAGATACCAAAGAACATCAGCCAAATGAGATCCTTACAAGGTAAAATCCAATCCATAAGGAGGTTTATTTCTCAATTGGTCAAAAAATGTCATTCCTTCACTAGGTTGTTACATAAGGATACGATATTCATGTGGGATGCTGAATGTGATCAAGCTTTCATATTGTTGAAGACCTATTTGATAAATCCACCTATTCTCATGCCACTAATCAAGGGAAAAACATTGCTTTTATACATATCTGCTACTGAAAGATCCCTAGGAGTGCTTTTGGCACAAGAGGATGAACAAGGAAAGGAAAGAGCTATCTATTATTTGAGTAGGACATTGATCAAATATGATCTTAACTACATATTCATGGAAAGAGCTTGCTTAGCAGTTGTGTTTGCATCTCAAAAGTTGAGACATTATATGTTGATGTATAAGGTCAAGCTAATTGCCAAAATTGATCCTCTCAAATATTTGTTAAGCAAAGCTGCCTTAATAGGTAGGATAGCCAAGTGGGTTATGACATTGAGTGAATTCAACATTGAGTATGTCGATAGAAAGGTAATCAAAGGGAAAGTGATAGTAGATCACTTAGCTGAAAATCCCATGACTTCTACACAAACTATTTAAGTGGAATTTTTGGATTCCACCATTGTAAACATAGAAGCAAAAATGTGGAAGTTATACTTTGATGACTCCTATACTCAAGGAGGTTCTGAGGCCGACATACTATTGGTCACTCCTCAAGTTTACACCATTCCTAAGTCTTACAAGCTCTTTTTTCCATGCACAAATAATATAGGGGAATATGAGGCACTAGTTATAGGTATCAAAATGGCCTTAGAATGGAACATCATGGAGCTACAAGTTTATGGAGATTCTCAACTCATCATCAATCAAGTTAACAATGAATATGACACTAAAGATGAAAAGTTGATGCCCTATAAGACCATGATTGATGGATGGAAGAAGTACTTTGGCTTGATCACTTTTGAGCAGATTCCTAGAGAGAAAAATAGAGTAGCCGATGCCATGGCCACCTTGGCTTCCTTGTTACAAAAACTTGATCAAAATGAGAAGTACGAGTTCTTGGTGGAAGAGTTAGTGAAACCTACATTCAATCTTCCTGACACCCAAATTGTTTCCCTATTAGATGGACATAATTCCCCTTGGTATGGCCCTATATATGCATATCTCAAAGACCAAGTGGTACCCTTAGACCAAACCTGAGCTCAAAAATGAAACTTTATATGCCAATCATCCCGTTACATAATCCTCTCAGAAACATTGTATCATAAGGGTCTTGATGGGATGTTACTTAGGTGTCTAGAAGAAGAAGAGTCTAGATTAGCTTTGCATGAAGTTCACGAAGGCATTTGCGGGTCACACAAAAGCGGGTTAAATCTAGCTAAGAAAATCCTTCACTTAGGGTATTTCTGGAAGACATTAGAAAAAGATGCTTGCCACTTTGTCAGGATATGTAGCAAATGTCAATATCATGGTGACATGATACATGCATCGGCACAAGAATTACACCCATTTGTTACACCTTGGCCTTTCTATCAATGGGGATTTGATTTAATTGGCATCATCTACCCACTTTCTTCAAATGGGCACAAATATATCATAACAGCCACAAAATATTTCACTAAGTGGGTTGAAGTAGTTCCTTTGATCATGGCCACGGGTAAGCAAATTTCCATGTTCATCTTGAACCACATCATTTGTAGATATGGGATTCCTCATGCCATCATAAAAGATAATGGAAAATAGTTTAAAAACAAGGACGTGGATGAACTTTGTGCTACATTTCATATTACTCATCACTCCTCATCAATTTATTACCCTCAAGGAAATGGGCAAGCCGAAGCCACGAATAAGAATATATTGAAAATCTTGAAGAGGTCGGTCAATAAAACAAGGAGGGATTGGCATGTGCAAATTAATATAGCATTATGGGCCTATAGAATGAGGATTCAGACACCTATGGGAGCCACACCATTTTCATTAGTCTATGGGGCTGAAGCAGTTCTACCATTAGAGGTTGAAATTCCATCTCTACAAGTTTCATTACAAGGATTGATCATAGATGAGGACTATAGAGTCACTAGACTTCAACAATTGGAGTTACTTGAAGAACATCAAACACAAGCTTATGAACACCTAAAAGTGTACCAAAATAGAATCTCAAGGAATTATAATAAACATATTAACCGAGAGACTTTTAGGTAGGAGACTTAGTTTTGAGAGAAAACCCAAAGAATCAGGTTGAAAGAGAGAAGAAAGGCAAATGGGAGGCTAATTGGCTTGGCCCATTCATCATAGTGTCTTCATTTGTCACAGGAACCTATAAGTTATTAGATTGTGAAGGAGAGGAACTCCAAGAACCCATCAACAACATTCATCTCAAAAGGTTCTAAACACAAGGGAGATGAAAGAGTATAAAGAGTATTAGATGAGGAGCACCATATTTATTGCACATAGTAAAAGAGATCTTGAAAATACAAAAAAATAAAAATAAAAATACAAAAAAAAAATACAAACAAAAGAAAAATACAAAAAAAAGAGAAAAATAGAAAAAAAAAGTGCCTTGGTGAAAACCTAGCAATAGGCACCTTGGTAGAAAAAAAAGAGAAAATCCAAAAGGTGAAAACTTGGTAAACAAGCACCTTTTGTTCCCTTAAGTTTGTCTTTCCTAGTCACATATGTCCATATTGCATTTCCACCATCTCATTTGTACAACCACCATTGCATCCGTCATTTGTACATAGTCATAATAAAGCCATTCAGTCGCATGGTTGCATTGCCTATCAACACTCAGTTTGCCAACCGATCACATTTATCACTTGGGGGCAAAAGAGGATTACAAATTTGGTACCAAATGGATTCAATAGGTGCTACAATCAGTCACATCAAAGAGAGATTTATTAGAGTTTCAGAAAAGTGGAAAGTTTATTGAGCCTTTGATAGATATTATTGCTCAACAACCTAAGTATTTGATCCTACAACATGATCCTTGAGCCTTCATTGACTTTATTATTCAGGATTAAAAATTGACAAAAACACCTTAAAGATCAGAATACTTGGAAATACTTTTTGAAAATCATAAAACATGGAAAAACACTCAAAGCTTTCTTTCTTTGAAAATAATGAAACATGGTAAAACACTTGAAGTTTTCTCTTTTTGATAAGCTCTTTAGAGAATTGACTTTTTATCATATCTTTGGAGCTATTTGATGATGTTTCGACTAGACTAGCCATGATAAAGATGTGACATTTTATTGCCTTTGAGTGATTGTTTGGAGGAAGATTCATCACCTTATGAGAGTTCATCTAACGACATGGTCATCAAAGAACCATCGAGGACTATCTCATAAGAGGATGGATTGACCTTTTCTTGTTTACGCAAATAGATCCCTTGGCTATTTAGATCTTATATATCTTAATACCAAAAATCCACTTGCAACATTGAATCCATTGACACTGGTATTCAGACTCCCATAGTTTGGTCATCCAACTAATGAGGGTTGTACTTGGTTCAAAAAGGAGGTTACCAAATGTGATAAAAAGCAGTATTCATATCATCATGATGTTGTCAGTGGTGATTTTACTAAGCTTTCAGGTCCCAAAATGCTCAATGATGAAAATTTATCCTCATGGCATTTATTTGCTAAAAAGCTAGTGACACTTAGGTTGCATTGCATAATCATGTTACATTAGTTGCATTATCTTGTTAGGTTGCATTGCATAATCATGTTACATTAATTGCATTATCTTGTTAGGTTAATTGCATTATCATGTTTATTAAATGCATTTGTTTGTGGTTAATTTTCCAAGGGAAAGAGGGGGTACATCAATGATCTTGGTTAGTCAAAACACTAAAGCAATATGAGATTCAATCAAAGGTTTATTCTTGATTAACACTACAAAGAAAATGAGATTATCTTTTGCATTTTTGCATAGCATTAATCATTAATCATTATCCATATACTAGAAAAAGAGAAAAACATCCATACATCATGTGCATACATGTAGCTAAGGATAGCATGGCATATAGTGCAAAAATCCAAAAACAAAAGGGACATTTCCACATGCATTTTCATAAACCACTTTGCATCCATACATTGAAAAATAGAAAAACATCTCATAAAATCCATACATCATTACATTCATTTATCTATATCATAAAATAAGACAACTGCATCCATAGCATAAATCAAAGTAAATGCATCATAAACATCATATAGCTGCATATAAACATAATCTCATAAATCAACTCATCAAGGAGAACGAAGGAATAGATCATCATATATCATCAAAAGGATTCAGTACATCAAATCAAGTATATCCAGATACAATATCATGAAAGTGGTACATTAAAAGTTTTGATCAATCAAATAAATGTGCAACAGAGGACATCAATGCTAGATAAATCTGTCAACAATCAATCATGATCCCGCAGCACTAGAACCACCTGGATCTCTATCATCCTGTGGGGGAGGAGCTTGAGAAGTGCTCGCTCCATCCTGTCTCTGAACAATCACTATTGATAGGAACTGCTACATCAAGGCAACAACCTGATCTAAATGTCCAACAACAGTGGACATATCTATCCTTACTGACTACATATCTTAGGCTAAGGCACTCATAATGGGAACATCTTGTGCATCCTGACCCTGATCCTATGACTGCTGATCTTGTAGAGGCACCTGCTGTGCCAAAACCTGATCCTACTGTGCTGCATCATCATCATGCTCAGCCAAGGCTACTCTCTACAACTATACCAAAGGATCCAATCCACTAGGAATTTTCCTAGCCGCATCAACATGAGCCTGTCACTGTCGTCTCTGATGCCTATGAACTCTATCCTATCTCACTACTACTCTAGGAGGCACTGCCTGGACTGCATCAACCTGTCTATCTATGGCTCTATGACAACCATGTCTACCACCATGAGGATCTCTATGTCCTCAACGCCTCTGATGTCTACCACCACCATGCCCATCATCACCACCACTACCATCATGAGGACCCAGGATAGGCTCTACTGGATCCGTGAACCACATAAACCTGTTACAAGCCCACAAATTGGAAAACTCATGAGACATACCTACATCAGTTACACCAGGAAGCATCTCCCATCGGCAATAAGTCATACCAACAATCTGATCTAAAGAGAACTCATAATCAATAAGAGGACCCCATATAGATTTCTTTGCTTGTACCCGAGCATATACTACTGTACCCTGTGGCATATCCTATGTCCTACCATACTATCTCAAGACTCTGCCAAAGTAGAAGCACTTAATAGTGGTAGTAGTATGACCAATCATCTAGTGAGGGGAAAACATATATGGTAACTCATCATCGTCCTCCCTCCATAGCTCACAACCCCTGTATGGTCTCCAAGAAACCTGATCTAGATCATCAATCTTTCATCGCCAAAAGTCCAGATGACCCAAATGATGCTGTATAACCATCTCAATGTACAGATAAGCATAAGGATAACCCTGAGGCTGAGCCCTATTAGAAATGGGCCTGGTAATGGGAAGATGCTCCCATATCCAGAATTGAAGAACTACTATACTAGTTGACAATGATGCACTCACTCAATAAACTACCTCATGAAAATCATGATATAGCTATGCTAGGATGCATGAACCCCAATCAAAGCATTGAGGATGAGAAAGAAAATCTTCCAATATCCTACCCCATCCGATGGAAAAACCATGACCTCGCCGGTCAAGAAGAAGTAAACCGCCAATCAATGCACCCAGTACTGGTGGCAAGGTAGGAAAGGAAGAAAACTAAGGCCAAGTGATCATATCACCATCATCAATAGAATTGTCCCCAAAAACTCGTCAGCAGATAGTAGAATCATAAATAGAATCATAATACACTACCTCTCCCCTGCATGGGATACGTAGTAATCGATACATGTCCTTTGGTGTGATCGTCATCTCTCCATATGGAAAATGAAATGTGTTGTGTTCAGAGTGCCATTGTTCTACCACTGCAGTCTGTAAACCATGGTTCAGCTAGAACCATGGTAGATCAAGGAGAAAACTCAAACCACACGACTCAATCACACATAACTCAGCATTTGTAAGAGTCTGGCCCAAATCAATGACCCAAGAAGCCACTAACCAGATGTATAAAGTAGGGAAGTTTTCCTGTTAGCAAAGAAAATGAATCATATCAGTATAACAAATCAAAGAATTATCTCAAGTCAATCAAATTTATCAAAGTATCAAGCAATCATACCAAGTACCATCGTTCATTTCTCTATGTCCTGAGAATGAAGCAACAGTATCAAATCATATCAGTTTTCACACTGATTGATTTATCTTATCAATATCCTATCCTATTCGGATTGACAAATCACATTCATTGGTAACACTAGCCTGATATCCTAATCCATTTGTTTTGTTGAAAGCAACAGACCTAATTTACTCATTCGACTCAAGCATTGAAAGTCATCAAATTTTTCATTAGACACAAATAAGTACAAGTGAAAAGAAAAAAGTACCAAATTTTTTTCAAAAGTCTACAAGCATGAATTTTATCAGCTTAGGTGACATTTCTCCTTAGCAATAGCATAAAATTGACAAGTGACATTATTCTAGTGTTAGGTGATAGTTGGCTTGCTAAGCAACAATGAATCATGTTACATGATAGAAAAAGGTGGCCTAGGCGATAGTAAAATCGCTAGGGTTTCACACGCAATAGCCTATATGAAAAGGGGCATTTTGACCTAGCTATAGGCGTGAGTATCCTATTGCTAGGTGAGGATAACAGTTTCCTAAGTGGCAGTAAAGTATATGAAAGAAGGAGAGAAAAGTACAGAGGTGACAGTTAAAATGATCTATGCGACATTAAAACTACTCCTAGGTGTGATTTCATAGATTCAATGTAATGATAAAACCATAAATTGCATTAAATGCTAATAAATGCACCATAAATGTAAAGATAGAGTTGGGAATGACTTACCGGAGCTCCATACTCAGGCGACCTCGCATATCTCCGGCACCTCTTGAATCTATGCTCTCGAATTGGCACAACCATCTCAAAATTCACTAGAGGATCAGAACAAAATCACCAAAGATGAAAAGTAAAAATGAATAGTAAATCAAGGTTTATCAACCTATTTAAGGTATTTTGACCTAATTTTGAAGGTGAAAATAGACGTGAACCTATACTAACTAATCAAAACTAGCTGGGGCATCCTTGAACGCATCATATATCATCAAATTTTTAGAAATGAAAACATATTCAATGACTCAAACATCATCAAAATCTTTCAGTTCAAGAAATTAATATGCTTTAATTTCTGAGGGGACATCAGGGTATCAAATTGAAGTTGCAATCAAACATCATGGAATCAGTGGGGCATCAAATTTTTTTGTTTCATCATCATCAGAGGCAGCAATCATATCATATCGTATCAGAGGCAAGAATCAATCAGTATCAGAGGCATATCAAGGAATCAACAATTAGGACCTAAAATTGATTACTTAAAAAGAATCTTTGAATCAATGTTCTTCGCACATCAATTCAAAGAGGGGCATTTGTAGACACGAAAAATTGGACAAGTGCTTTTAAATTGCAAAAATCAATTAAAATGGCTCAGAATCATTAAAATGTATTAAAATGGACATAATTAAATAAAAAGAGACAAAATCAACTAAAGCAAAGGAAAAATCAAATGATGAGGTTAAATAACTAAATCAAAAGCTTAAAGGGGTAAAAAACACTATATAATTGATTTTAATCAATTAATTGTATATTTGTTTAATCAAAAATCAAAATGAACCTATTACCCCTACATGGCTAAATTTAATTAATTAATTAAATTTAATAATTCCTAATTTCTTTCAACAAAGTGATCAACCAATGAAAATTGAGGACAAAATAAACATAAATCACTCAAAACATTTATAAAGTGTCCAAAGCTTTGAGATCATTTAAAGGATTGTCCCCTCATTGTCCCCCATTTATGAACAATGCAAAGTATTTGACTCAACCATGGGATAATCATGATTACTTCACTCCACCTGCTACCCTTGGGAAATTACTATAAATATGAGGCATTTTGGAGAGCATTTCCATCTTGGAATTTCATTTGCAAAACATTGTTACTATAGGCAATTGAGATCATTCTAAGAGCAATTTAAGAGCATTTAGAGCAATTATCATTGTAGTTTGTGAATTTGAGCTAGATTAAGCATTGAATGAGCATTGTAGAAGCATAGTAGAAGCATAATTTCTCATTTTAGAGGTGTCACTAGTGAGGATTTGAGCTGAGAGCTTCACTTACCACTTCTTTCTAGAGAACCATGAGATGTTATAGGTTATAGTTTCAATTCCAATTAGATTTGTATTGTATTTACTTTTAATTGTTGCTATTAGATCTTAATTTCATGAAGGTGATATTCATCATCGCACAATAAGACACAAAAGTCAAGAGCCTATAATAGATGAAATTGTAAAAGAATATTTTAAAAAATAAGCACATTTATCATACAATACAAAACATATTTTTAATCTATATGTACTTATCTATATTTTTTATTAATATATTATATAATTAAAAATTAAATTATTAAGGTTACTAAAATGAAAATTTAATCTATATTTTTTAACTTCAATCAAACTATGGTAAATTTAGTTATCCAAATTTAAATCTTAATATCTAATTTAATTTGTGTATTCAAATTTAAATTTTTTAAAAAATCCAATTAAGATGGGGTTAGCCACTAATTTTTTTTAAAAATATCAAATAATAAAATAAGGAAAAAGTCTTTCTTAAAAATAGATTATATTATCATTAAAAAAAATATTTTTTAAAAACAAAAAAATTGTTTGTCATAAATTAGAAAAAAAATTCTATAGAATGGATAAATCTAAATTTCTATTTCTAAGTTTCCAAATACGTTCTACCATGATTTTTGTTATGTTTTATATTCCACATATAGAAAGGATAATTTGGACAAAAAAAATAAATTGCATATAAAACCTTATATTGGAATGGAGATTAGATGAGATAAATTAATGAAGTTATTAGAACTTTATTTGAGAAGCAATAGTTAGCAATGCTAATAATTTTACACCATGTTAATAAGATAAATAAATATCCATTATTTCTCAATAACACACAATATACTTAAGATAGTAAAATAATATCTTTTTAAATATAGTGTTTTAAAATAGGGCAGTGATGGTTTATTTATTTAAAAATAAAAAAAATGTAAATATATTATATTTAAGTATTAGAAGAATGCAATTAACAATTTGCTTCATTTATCAAATATAAAATTTGTTAAAGTTTTCCAATTTGTGTTGAATATTAAAAATTTAAATTTCATTTTGAAATGAATGATCTGAAATTAAAATTGAAAGTTTGGAATACTAGCTATATATTATTTTGTTTCTACCTTTTTTTTAAACTTTGTAGAATTATTTTATATTTCATTTTATCAATTAGGCCAAAACAAACATAACACAATGAAATTCGATGCATCCACATAAGAGTCCAAGAGGAAAGAAGAATAAATCAGGTAATCTTAAAGTATAGAAATAAATTGATTGGGATAATAATAACTCTTGATGAGAAAGAAAATTAATATACTCATTATCCTAACTAAAATCTATATTAATCCTATTGTAGATAATACAAAGTTAATTACTACTAATAATAATAAAAAATACTAATTGTAAATATAATTAACATATAGAAATCTCTTTAATTATTAATGTGAATGAAGTCAACCCTAACCAAATATTTCAGCAATGCACACGAATTAATAATTAAGTAACTATTTTAAAATTTATAAATGAAATTTCTTAATACTATTTTATACAAATATCATAAAACAAACCTATATATGATAACATGATCCTTAACTAAATAATGACTAACTTCTTACTTCTCTTAAAATCTATTCTAATAAAACACTTAATTAATAAGCAATTTTCTTTTAATATCTTAAACAATCAATACTACATACTAATTTCTATTCTAGAAATTAATTGCTTTACCAGCTCATGTAATATCTTGAATAATTAATTTTGCAAACCATTTGCACTACTAGACAAATCAAGAGGAACTAAAAATAATAAATAAATAGAAGACTATTATAAACTTCCACAAAATAACAATGCAAAATAAGGACGTGCCGAAGTTAAATGTGATTTGTTGAAAGCTAATTAGCAAGAAACAATAGTAGTTGAAGTGTAACTTTTAAACATGAAATATGAATTATAGCAACAAATGTTTCAACATGAGATTAACAAACTATAGTATTTTATATTAATACGAGTAGATGTGAATGAAGCATGTACAACAATTATATTTTTTTTTTGTGTTGTCCTGTACCTACAAAGTTTTGTTAATAGGTTTTTGCTTGATGGTGAAGTTGAAAGGTTTTCAACAAGGCTAGTACAAACCGAGACTTGTTCGGGTCATATTAAAGTTTAATTTAAACCCAAAATAATTTAAAATCAAAGTATAATCAATCAATTAATAGTGCATTGAGATTATAGTCAGCCATATATTAGGATAAAAATAAGATGAAATCAGTGTTAACTCCTAGGTAGCAGTAAAAGTAAGAAAATTCAAAAGATTGGGAATTTGGGTATTGTTTTATGTCAAATAAGGTAACAATCTCAAAGGAAGGGACCACACATTATGAAATCTACTTATATCTTAACTCATAAAAACAACCTAAATCAAAGAAACTCTAACTTTTGTTCAAAATAGAATGAATTGATTACAACAAACCATAAATGGTGGTTTGATAAACTCAACGGATCCATCCAAACTGCATGTAGTAATTAGGAAAAGCTAAACCACATAATATATTGGTTTAAATATCAGGGTAGCTACAAAGAGGTTGTACAGCAAGACAAACATATTAAGTGAAGGAAAAACATAATTGCAAAGTGCAAACAAGTTACAATTAAGGGACACTAAAGAATATAATTAGTGAGTAGAAGCAAGCAAACATACAGGCACAAAATACAACTACTCTAAAAATAAACACAATATGTTCAATAGAAATGAGATGGAAAGAACACTTTCACACTATTTGTAAATTAAAATATAAGAATTGTTTAGATCTCTCGTTGTAGCATGAGAAATCATAAACACTGTTAAAAGAGAAAGCTTTCAAAATACGTTAGTAACGCTGAAAAAACATCTACTAGAAATGCAAATTTCTTAAAATCATGAAAATTGTGGCTATGGAAAAATTAAGAAACCACTGTATTCTTATAGAAATATTTTTTATAGTCAATATTGATTTGATACTTGTCAATTTTAAGGAATTTGAGCGCCTGATGTAAAAAAATGGCTTCTAGAGGGGGAGTGGCCGAATTTTAGCCTAAAACTCCAATTGTTATGATAAAATATATTCACAAATAGAATGCAAAAAAACACTATAAATCTTACAAATGACGCATTCATCCAAAAAAATTTGTCTCCTCCTGTCTAAAAAATACATGAATATGTTTATACCAAAGGAAAATCCAAAAGAGTTGAATAGAAGAGAAGCACATCTGATATCAGTACATAGACAATAAGTGCAAAAGCAGTATTCAGTGAAAATAGGTTTAGGGCTACTGTCCTTTACAAATCATAATAAGGATAGCATCAACGATGTGAATGCTAAGGATGGTTTCACATGTGGGAAGTTGTGGAACAAGGATGGCAAAATGACGGCCGTGGATACCACCGACACAGGCTATTTTGGCTATTGTTTTAACTACTTTCTATATGGCCATAGGGCTATCAACTGTAGGAGGCTGAATATGCATTCTTCCAGACCCACCTATGACCATCTTAAACCCTTCATCAAAGCCTAGAAGGAAAAGAGTATTGCAGAGGGTAACATCCATAAAGATTTATCTAAGAAGTAGACCGAAGGAGATACAAGCAATGTAGTAAAATCAAATGCAATGGTACCAGTCCAAAATAAGATGGTGATCCCTAGGATTTGTAGTGTTAAATCCTTGGATCACCAAATTGCCTTCTTCTCAAGAATGAAATATGCTGCAATGAAATCAAGCAATCCTAGAGATGCAGAGGCCCTAAAGTCTAGGAAATATCCTGCTATAAAACCCTATGAGCCCCATTCTGCATTGGGAGGAGGGGGACTTAAAGTGCCATAGGAAACTCCAGGGATTGCCCAGACTAAGGATTTAGACTGGCAAGTGGTCAGAAGGAAAAGGAAGGTCAGAAATCGCCCTTTGAAATAATGCATTAAAAGTTTAAGTTTGAAGAATTCTTTTGATCCCTTGAATTCAGAGTATCTACACTCCGGAATCCATTCAAATAAATAAAATAGGGTTTTGGGAATAAAGGGTAAAAATAGGAATCAGTCACATATTGACAGTGCACAAACACTGTCAAATGTGAATTGCATTCCCCCTTTATTTGGCAAAACCCCAGGGTTACATATCAAAGATTCTGGAGCACTGAACTAGAATGCTCTTCTTAATTCTGAAGAGCATCAGCAAAATAAGAGGGATACAAACTCTGAACATCTGAACATCATAGACCCTAAAGCACCAAAGAAATACTCACCCCCCCACTGAAGATCAGAAGGTAAGTATGCACCAGCGTATACAGCGGAAGGTAATCAAATCAGTTTTGTTAAAACCTCTTTTTCAAGTCATTCTAACTTGGTTTATACTCCTCCACATAGAAGAAATAGCAAAGTCAATTGTGATCTTTCAAATATTAAGTCTAACATGATAAATTTAGATAATAAAGGTATACTTCAAAATCAGAAGTATTATGAACAGGCTGGTATTATCTGTCGATGGAAAGGGACAGGAGCTACCACTCTTGACATCGCAGATTACTTGTCAGCAAGTCTCCCTAGAGAGGTAAGTATATCCTTACTCAGAGATAACTTTCTTTTTATAGATTGCAAAAGTAAGCAGCTCAAAGAAAATCTTATGAAAAAGAATAATTTTATTTTCAGAAATGAGTCCTTTGTTTTATTTGATTGGATGCCATTATTCAACCCAATCAAGCTAGGTAATTTTAAAATAGATAAAACAATTGTCATCAAGAATTTACCACTAGAATTATCCAGTGAAGAAGTAATCGATCTAATAGGAAATAAAATAGGTAGATTCATCAGAATGGTGAAATCTAAATATAACCATTCATATAGAATCATTGTTGTAAACATGGACTTTCATCAGAAAACTATTCCCCCCATTCAGCTTGGATTTAACTCTAATACAGTGATAGTTAACCCTATCATTCTGGAAGACTTTGTAGAATCTTATTATGAAAATAACATTAGTATTCCAGATGATACCAAGGAACCTGAGAAAACAACAAACCTCTTAAATAAAAGCATGGATGTGGACATTAACTTTTATACAGATAAAGGAGGATTCACCATTTCTAAAGAAAGGGATAATACTACAAACATTCTACCCCCCTCACAAAATATCATATCCCCGTGCAAGCTTACTCAGAATACGGAGTCAATCAGCAACCCTGCCCCAATTTTTGTAATCCCTTCAAGTTCAAATAAGGAGAGAGTCCCCCTCCATAATAAGACAGTAGTAAACAACAAGTACGAATCCTTGTTAATAGATCAATCAGAAGATGTCCTAGTCTCTGAAAAGAAGAAATTTCAATCAGAAACTATAGGAGGGCAACACTCCATTAGGGTTGAAGAGCAGCTAGATCTTAAGGGCTGTCTAGCAAAGGACTCTATATGTACCAATGATAATTCTCTGACCGACCTGAACACTTTTCCTATAGATGCATCATCATAAGATAATCCTTCTGAAAATGAGAAATGCAACATAGAAATTAAAATCATTACAGATTATATAGGAGAGGTAGTAACAGATGAACTTATGGAACTCTTTATAAATGAAATTTGTGATGAAGAAGAGTTAAGGTATCAAAAGGATGTCTTAATAAGGAAGATTATGGAACTCAGAAATTCTAAGGAGGAAAAAGAAGATCCAAGGGAGATCCATCAAGAAAATGAGGAACCAAAAATTACAATTCGTTTAGAGCTTGAAACTCTAAACAAAGCTTTATCAGATAACTTGGAGAATATGATAGAATTATATGGTCAAGAGACCATATATGTTGAAGATGCCCTCATGGATCTAGATAGAGGGAACGGAGAAGAAGATCAAACAGATAACCTAGATTTTTCTAAATATCTCATTGATAACGCATAAAACAAAATAGAGAACATTGATGGTTTTTTTGGCATTACAAATGAAGATAGACAAATTGGAATAGCCATCAATAAGGAAGGTTTATCCTCCCCTAATATCAACAAGATCAAGAAGAAAAGAGGAAGGAAATCTCTTATTGAGCTTAGAAACATAGCAGGCAGCGCAGAAAAGAAAATGCAAATCTCTGATATTCTGTACATTGGGAAGGGGAAGTGCCTTCCCAAGGAGCAATGAAAGTGACATCCTAGAATGTTAGGGGCTTAAATGCCCCTAACAAACAAAGACTCGTAAAAAGATATCTAAAAAATTTCAATTCAGAAATCATAATATTACAAGAAACCAAACTAAATGCTGATGAAAGCATGAAATTTAATAACAAAATCGGTATATGGAAATCAGAATTTGTACCAGCAGCAGGTGCATCTGGAGGGCTAGCTACCTTGTGGGACCCCCCAAAAGTCTCATTACTAGTCCTATCTAGTAATAGTAACTAGATGGCCCTGAGGATTTGCAGCCTCAAATCAAACCTAAAATTTAATCTGATTAACATTTATGGACCTACCCAAAACATAGACAAGAGAAGGGTTTGGTAGGAAGTCCAATCCATATTGCATACAAACATAGGAGAAACACACATTTTAGGAGGATATTTTAATGCTATCTTGAACACCAAAGATAAATTTGGAGGTTCACAGTACATTTCACAATCTCAGAGAGATTTCAACCAATGGGTCACCGATAATAATTTAATCAATATTGAGACTATCAATGGATCATTCACATGGAACAACAGAAGATCGGGCTTTAGCCATATTGCAAAAAAACTAGACAGATTTATGATTAGCGGAGAAGTGGAAGATTTTAATCAACTATTAACCGCAGTGATTCTTCCAGAACCTGGCTCGGATCACTTCCCAATTAGATTAACAATCACAGAAAGTTGCAAACCCAATAGAAATCTGTTCAAGTTTGAATTTATGTGGTTCCAAGATCAGGACCTCATCAATCTTCTAGAACAATGGTGGAACCAAATGACAGTTGAGGGATCTAAGATGTACAGCTTAGTGACCAAACTCAAAGTTATTAAAAATAAAGTCTTGAAGTGGAATAAAAACAAATTCAACAACATTTTCAAAGAAAAAATTAAGACTGAATTAGAATTAGAGGACCTTAATAACTTAGTTATAGACCAAGGTATGAACGAAGCTAGCTATATAAAAGAAAAAGAGCTATTGTCTAAATATAATGCAATTTTACTTAAAGAAGAAATATATTGGAAACATAAATCCAAGGAAACTTGGCTTAAAGAAGGAGATAGTAACACTAAATTCTTCCACAAATCAACCAACCTAAAAAGGAATATTAATAGGATTTCCAAGATCAAAGATGAGAGAGGGAATCTCTTAGAAGATCCTAAAGACATCACAGAATGGATCACAAAATTTTACAATTCTCTTTTAAACAATACAGAAGCAGTTAACCTTCAAGCCCAAGATGAAATGCTTAAGGCCATACCTAAGCTAATAACGGATGAGGATAACACAATGATTAATAGCAAACTCACCTTGGAAGAAGTCAAGACTGCTGTATTCCAAATGCAGCTAGACAAAGCCCCAGGCCCAGACGGTTTTTAGGCAAGTTTCTTTCAAAAATGCTGGCACTTTATGGGAAGTGACATCTGGCAAGTTGTGGAAGCAACCAGAAACTCTGGGTTTATTCTTTTAGAAATTAACAATACCTTCTTTGCTCTTATTCTGAAGAAAAATGACTGTATTGACCCAGGGGACTTTCATCTGATATCGCTTTGCAACACTATTTATAAAATATTATCAAAATGTTTGGCTAATAGATTAAAAAATCTTCTCCCTATTATAATCTCAGAAGAATAGACAGGCTTTGTAGCTAATCGGTCGATTCTAGATGGCATTGTCATTGCCCAGGAACTTGTCCACACTGCACAAGTAACCAAGGAACCGAGTATGTTTATCAAAATTGATATTCAAAAGGCGTACGATAAGGTGGACTGGAGATTCCTATGTAAATGCTCGGAAGCTTTCAGATTTTCCAAACAATGGATCAACCTCATTTTCAAATGTATTTCTACCCCCAAGATCTCCATTCTTGTTAATGGTACTCTAGAGGGATTTTTTGGTATCTCTCGAGGCATCAGACAAGGTGACCCATTGTCACCCTTCCTCTATATTATCATGGCAGAAGCCTTGGGGAGAACTATAGCAAAGAAACAGTCAGAAGGCAAGATTATTGGTTTAAAAGCTACTGAAAATGTCCAATACATAACCCACCAGCAATTTGTGGATGACACTATTCTCCTTGGATCGACCACTTGTCAAGAGGCTAGGGCCTTCAGAGATGTCCTTAATTTATATATGAAGGCATCTGGCCAACAAGTCAATCCTACTAAATCAAAAATCTTCTTTATTAATACTTCACCTTCTCAGGAAAAGAAAATATGTAATATGCTTGGTTATAAACCGGGCAACTTTCCATGTAAATATCTAGGAATGGACCTAGATAAGGGTCAACAGTCATCCAAACTTTGGCAACAAGTAATAGCTAAGGTTCAAGAAAGAAAAAGTTCCTGGAAAGGTAAGTGGCTTACCAAACCAGGTAGAACCATAATGATTAAGTCAGTCTTGACAACCATCCCAACATATCATATGTCTATTCTTCCACTCCCGATTAATATCAAGCATAACTTAGATAAAATGTTGAGAGATTTTTACTGGCAAGGTTCATCAGAGGAAAATAAATTAGCCCTAATCAAATGGGACAACTTATGTAAACCACTTTCTATGGGCGGTTTGGGAATCAAGAACCTTACATGGAAAAATTGGGCCCTAGGGGCAAAGCTCATGTGGAGACTTTTTAAGGAACCAAATACTAAGTGGGCATCAATTTTATTACACAAATATATCCCGGAGGCAGATCCCATTAATATCTTTAGAGTTCAAACACATGTTAAAGGATCTCGCATCTGGAATTTCATTAAAGATTCGATAGGTATCATCAACAAATTCCTCTCTTGGGATGTGGGTCTCGGGGATCAAGCTTTGTTTTGGGACGACTCCTGGGCAGGCTTCCCTGCTTTAAATAAGATGAGTTTCTCACCTAAATTCATTGAAGAATGTAAAATTAACATCGGTATACATTTAAAGGATTATATTGGATTGGGTGAGGATTTTGATTCAAATCTAGCCTCTTTTGGATCTCCTTTAGACCAAGAAATATAGAAATTAATTAGCATTTTTAAAGATAGAGACATCACTATCAAAAATAGATCAGACACCCTCTTATGGTTAGGCTCCAATAATGGGGAATACTCAGTGAAAGATGGTTATAAAACTATTATCCAAGAGAGTAACCTGGATAATTTAGACATTCCCCTTAATCTGTGTTGGAACAAAGCCTGCCTACCTAAGGCTGGTATGTTCCTTTGGGCTGCTTTGCAGGATAGGATCTTAACTTCAGATAGATTACGTAAGCTAGGTTTTGAGGGGCCATCTAGGTGTCCCTTATGTGAGAACCAAGTAGAAGATGTTAATCATATTCTTTTGAACTGTACCTTTACCCAAAAATGTTGGTATTGGTTACAACAGTCCCTCGACTGGAAATCTGCTCTTCCTTCAGACCTGCTAGGCCTCCTTAAAGCATGGCCAACTCTCTATAAGGACAATCTCTATAAAGACATCTAGATGATATCTCCCTCTATCTTAGTTTGGGAAGTGTGGAAGGAATGCAATAGATGGATTTTTACAAACCAAAAATTAGATTGGAGAAACATCATAAATAAAATTAAAGCCTCAATAATTGAAACCATCAATAGCAAGCTTCATGATAAAACATTCTATGAAGATTCCTTTAGATCTCGGGACAACAAAATCAGACTAAAATGGCCCTCACTAAATATTCCAATGTTATATGGTCAAGGAGGCATCAAATCGCTAACAGACAGATCCAATTGCATTTGGACCCCTCCCAATGACGGATGGGTCAAGTTAAATTTTGATGGGGCTTGTAGAGGTAACCCTGGGGTTGCAAGCATTGGTGGAATTATTAGGAATTGGAAGGGAAAAAAAATTACTAAATATGCATGCCCCATTAAACCCACCACAAACAACATGGCAGAGTGCTTAGCTGCTCTAGAAGGTCTAAAAATATGTAAGAAACTCAATATATCAAAACTAGTTATCGAAGGCGATTCTCAAATAATCACTAACGCCATCAGAACCAAAAAGACTCCCAATTGGTCAATTATTTCTAAAATTGAGGAAATTAATATTATCCTAGAGTCCATCCCTAAGTTTATTGTTAAACATACATATCCAGAGGGCAATGCAGAAGCAAACTCTCTAGCTAACCTAGGTGCCGACGGAGTCTTTATCATGGATTAAATTTAGCTTATCCTCTCCCTTTTAGGGGTCCCTATTTTAAACTTTTCCTCATTACCTTATATGTCTCTTTTTGTGATTTTTACCTTTGCTTTTTAGAGGTGACCCTACCTCTCCCCCTATGACATCCATCAATTATTCAGATGATGGCTTGGTTGCTGAGTTGGCAGTTCTTGTCATCATTACTCAGCATGTTGGGACAATTTTTCATGTGAATCCAGCCTTTCCTCTTTTTTCCACCCCTCTTCATGCTTTGTTCCATGATGTGACTCGTTCTATATTCTAGGTCTTTCCAGTTATTTTGAGAATAAGTGAGATGTTTCCCCTTTCCTTTTTTCTTCTGCAGTGCTTCTTTTAGTATCCCTATCTCTCTCACATGCCACCTCGGTTCTTGACTCTGTGTTATTTGTTTATTCTCTCGATCCTTTGAGATATATTGGTTTGTCACTCTGTTTCACCTCTAATCTTCCCTGGTCTAATCATGGAAATGAAGCTCACCACCTTCAACTCTGGTGGATTTAGAGCCATGGCCTTCAGAGGTTCAGTCACCCCGAAAAGATGGAATCAGATCTTACTTCCTCTACAAAATTCTACTAGGAGGGCTCTGGAAAAAGCATTGGGAGAACAAGTGTTTGACAATGAATACACTTTTAGGACTAATGGGAATGTCACCAGTCTGTTCATAGCTATCTCCTATCTGGCTGGTAGAGAGAAAGATGAAATCATATAGGTCTCGAAGCTGATCTTCAAGAAGTACTTCCTCGTTGGATTGGACAAAATGGTATACTCTATTGATAACCTACTTACTACTCCCTTCTTAGAAGCTATAATGAGATTAGACATATTAGATTTAGCTCTGATCCCACCAAAACATAGAACTCCATTGATAACCTTCAAAGATGAAGCAGCATTTGACACACACTGGCCAAGCATGTCTAGAAATTTAGAATTCCCATATAAGGAGGTCCTTCAAACTAAGCAAGAATCAGTGGAATTCCTAGACTACTGGAGGGCTGAAGGCTTTGAGATTCCTACTTTCTTGAATGAATTTGATTTATCAAAGCTACATATCATTGCTCCTGCAATTAAGAGATGTACCCATCACTCAAGGTCTTTGGACGACGAAGAAGAATGTATTGTG